>JASAMY010003722.1:0-17978 GCA_030248085.1 Paralinhomoeus sp. GSCO2_6 | reverse complement strand
ATGTCTTCCTTCCGTTGCAGACTTCCTCTCGTCTCGGGTCTCGTTCGTGGCGGTGGAGGCGGCAACGGGCGAGTTGGCGGGCTTGTGTCTGGCGAAGTGCTGCTCCGTGGCCGAGTACGACGCCGAGTTGAACTCGTTCATCGAAGAGCGCCACGACGAGGAGTCGGCGTTGCGGCGGAGTGCAGCGCGCCGTCGCCGCCTACCTGGCGCTGGCGCGGCCGCGCATCAACGCTTTCCTCGCCCACACATCTCGACTTCGCCGCCTCCTCTACTTCGGACCTGTCGGCGTGCGGCGTCGCTGGACCGGACGAGGCGTCGCGAAGACACTCATCTCAACCTGGTCTGGCGCAGCTCAAGTATTGGGTCTTCTTGAGAGTATGCTAATCGAATTTGGCCTGCATCTCGTACGAGTATCTGCTGGGAGCATGGGTCGCGAAGTGCGTGTCGGTCTTACGAAACTTCGACCGCAGGGTTCTTTTGACAATGACGTGCCATGAGGTCCCTTCAGAAAACAACGTATGCTTTATGTAATGTCCAGCTGCCAGTCGGCATTGTCGATTCGATGCCATTTAGTTTAGCATTGAGGCGGCTCGCGCTGCTGGCTGCGACGCGCTGATTAGCTGGTCGTCGTCGGGAGGCACGCAAGCGATCGCCACAAAGATCGGCTGCGAGAGGATCTTCGAGGTCGACTACGCCCACCTCATCGACGCTCGCACGGGTCAGCAGATTGTCCACCCCGTAGAAGGCACCACCAAGATTGTGCACTTCTTCAAGATGCTAGGCCCAACCCCCGCCGCTGATACGTGACGACGGTGCGTTACAGAATCTTGGCGTAATAACCGTACTAGAGAGAAAAGAAGCGTTGGGTGGGCGTGTATACGCTGTACCTATGAGTAGAACAACAGCGCCCCCTTCCTCCTCCAATGTCACAATTTCAGGCTGAAGCAAGTTTATTGTAATACGTAACTCCTCTAATCGTGTTCTTGTAGCACTATTCTTTCAACTTATTTTCACCCAGGGTCGTCACTACTGGAGGGGGCACTGTACTTTCAACCTTGCCAATCCCGGGGGCACGGTTGGAAGGGGCACTAGTGGATGGAGGAGGGGGTTCTAATGTAGGATTGGTATGTGGGTTTATATGTCACGTACAAAGGCTTCGCAGAAGAGTTGACAGTGGAGAATCCTCAAAGGACTCAAACGGTCCTCAAACGACTGTTCAAAACAGGGGGTATGTGCGCAACTCCGCGCCACTCATAAAACCTTCCGTGAAGGTGCCGTTCTGCCAGTGGTGCAGAGATGGCATGGCTAAAAGCATTGAATTAAAGAGAAGTGGAAGAAAACGCGATTGCAGTGCTGGCATTTGAACCCAGGTCACGGGAATACATACCGGTCCCATATGCGAACCACTACACCACACTCGCACGCCTCCTAGACCACAAATAATGCATGACAACCAGGCGGAACCGCGAGACATTGAACGCTGCTCTACTCCACTCAGTGAAGCGCACCCATTGAAACTTCGGAATAGGTGGAAGTATTTCGGAATAGGTGGAATTTCGGAAGTCCTCGATTTATTTGATCCATCAGGAGCGAACCTGCCGTGCGCGCAAGAGGCCGATTCTCTACGATACGATAATACGCCATACGCTGCCCCCACCAACCTTGTGTGAAGGTCCAGCCCAGTTGGGTGCCATCTGTGGGGCCGTTGAGCCATTTCAACGCGCACTCCGTGTCCGTCCCATTCGTGGGATGCACGCCGAATCCGAAAGCGACGCAACCCTGCGAGAGCCGGTAACTCAGTGGTTGTAAGGCCGCACCGCCAGCCGCCGCGTCCGTCCGTGGTCGGGGGTTCAACTCCCTTCCATGGGGGTCACTGAGTTTCTAACTTAATCCCCTTGAGCAGAAGGATGAACGCTCTCATTGCCCACGTTGTAGGGCGGCTCCAGCCAGGCCTTAGGCCCGAAATCCGTGACATCTCCCTCGCAGGAGACAAACGCCACAAGTGATGTATACTGATGCTGTGTTTTAAGGCCGAAACACACGCCTCCATTCCGGACCGGTCGGCACCTCTCGGCGCGAGCGGGCGCGCGCCGGCTCGAGCTGGACCATTGACGGCCTCCTAGCTCCTAGCTCGCCCCAAATCCAACAACAACATATAGTTCTACATTATACCGGCGTAAATTATTCCTGTTGCACCGCCCACAATAGCTTTAACTGTTCCACGGCATCGGCCAGCCGCGCAACCGCAAGGCCTTCTTCGACCTCCTTGAGCAGCTAGTGGGCCGCGACGACTGCCTCGGCACTAGGGATGAGAATGGGCCGGGCCGCCCCGGCCCGGCCCGGCCCGTCGGCCGGGCTGGGCCGGAATTCCAGGCCCGTTTCTGGGGCTGGGCCGGAATTCCAGGCCCGTTTTGCGGGCCGGGCCGGGCCGGGCCTGCGTTTTGAGGGTGCGGGCCGGGCCGGGCCGGGCCGGACGTTCTTGGCTGGCCAACGTAGATAGCTACCTATGTACTGCATTGTAAGTATCGGCGACTATTCTGCACCGTATTAGCGACTTTGTATTCTACGACGCGCGTCTTTAGCGCTCAAATGGCGCAAAGGCCGAAAAATGGTTGTGAACTGCGATTCTGAGAGGTGGACGCGCCATTCCGTTAAGTGAATCCCGCGAATTGGCATGCGGTATTTCAGTAAATTGTACACTGTAGTGACTGTACTTATTTCGTTGGGCGGGCCGGGCCGGGCCGGGTCTGCGATGTTGAGCAGTTGGACGGGCCGGGCCGGGCCGAGCCTGCGTTTTGAGGGTGCGGGCCGAGCCGGGACGGGCCGGACTAGTGGCGGGCTGGGCCGGGCCGAGATGTGCAGGCCCGTGCTCATCCCTACTCGGCACAGCGTTCGAGCCCGTCGGCGGCGACGTCGCCCAATCCAGCGGCGTCCTCGTCACCGACTGATCGAAGAAAAAGTTATCTATCGAGATCGATTGCACTGTGCATCAATTGTGAGAGGCTGGATTGGTCGCATGCCGAGCGCTGCACAGCAAGACGAGCGCGTGGTGCGTCCAGTAGACGAGCAGCACCGTTCTCTTGCCCAGCACCATGAGCGCCGTGTCGAGCAGCTCCACCGCCTTCGCCAGCGCGACAAGCGTGCAACACCGACTCGTCGTCGGGTCCGAGAAGTACATTCTCGCGTAGCAGTAGGTGCCTGAGGCGAGTTCCCCGCAGCTCATTGGGGCAGCGTTGGGCCAAGTGGTTCGTTTCAAGATGGATCCACTAGATCGATGACTTCCCTCTCAATGGATTTTCTCGTGCCGTCGCTGTCGTGCCTAGATTACAGATGGCGTTCTTCCGAAAGTCTTTGGAATGCGTCATGATTATGCGGCTCCAGGCTCGTTGCCCCTAATCCAACCACATCACCTCATCCACTTTACTGGTAGTGCGCGCCTTGTGACGACGTGACGCCTGCTTACCGAAAAGACGCCTGAAAAGTTCTTTTTTTTGTGGCGAATCTGGAAATGTCGAAAGCGTGCCCCCTTTTGCAAAAATAGCCCCTAGGAAATTTTGGAAGGGGCAAGCGCCCCATGCCCCCCCCCCCCTGGCTGCGCTACTGCCTGCCGGTTTTGACAAAGCTGCCTGCCAGCTACGCCCCTGAGTGGAGCCGAAATTGCACGGATTCATCACAACGGGTCGTTTATATTCAGCTTGCCTTTATCGTGCCAGCGCTACAGCTGCACGTTCCATCGCGCATTGCATTGACTGGAAAGCAAGCCCATAGAAAATGTTTTGTATGTACGAAGACGAAGTATATAGTATGTACACAGGCGGATAAATATGAGTTTCTGCACAGACGACAGGTGCTGCATTGGCTTGTGCGACGCACGCACGGGCGCCATTACGGTGTCGATATTGAGCGCTCTGGTATGCATTGGTAAGTTTGATTGAAGTTGTAGGTATTTGCATATCAGGGTGTACGCGTCAGCGTACAACCCTAATATGTGACGGCTTGCGCGCGCGAGAATTCGGATTTTTGATCGCCTATAACTTTTGATTGGCTGAACCGATTTCGGCGCGTTATGGGTCAAAAGAAGCGCACCCATCGGGGGACCGTACGTGCCACAGCGCGTTGCAGTATTGCTGCGCGTTAAAGGGGTACGCCCGAAAATGTTTCCGAAAAGTGTCTTTTTTTTTTCGTTTTCTCCTACCAGTTTTTGGAGCGCCACTCGCGAGTGCCGTGGGCAATTGGAATGAAACTTGGCATGTGTAAGCGACCCATGATGGCAATTTTGCGTACCAAAGGAATCGTCTCTGCGTCCTACCAAACTCGAGATATCGCCGATTTTATGCGTTTTTTTGGACATAGTCGTTTTTTTTGGGGTGGTTTCCACCAAGAGTAAATCTCGAAAAAGTGCCCAATTAACCCCCAATTTTTTTTTTGATTTCCTTGAACAGTTTCTTATGGGAAGTCTATGCCAAGTCACTGAACCTAAAACTTCATCACTGATAATCAGGGTGTACGCGTCAGCATACAACCCTAATATGTGACCACTTCCTCAATGCGGTTTGTAGAATTTTCAGTCGCTTATAACTCTTGATTGCCTGAACCGATTTTGGCGAATGATAGCTCAAAAGAAACGCCTTCTGAACCGGAATCGAATAAGCCATCCCGCGTTTCGGTAGTCCAGCGCATTGAGACGAAATGTCCGAAAATGTTCCGAAAAAGTGGTGTTTTTTTTTTCCTGTTCTGCACACACTTTTTGGGTCGCCGCTCTGGAACGCTGCTGTCGATTTTGACTAAACTTGGCGTGAACACGTGGTATATAATCGCAATTTTGTGCCCCAAGGTAAATTCGTCTAGGTGCTACGGATCTAGAGTTATGGCCGATTTGGTCATTTTTTGGGACATACTCGTTTATTTTTGGCCAAAATCCGACAAGAGCAAAACTCGAAAAAAAGCCAAGTAAACACCCAAATGTTTTTTGATTTCCGTGAACAGTTTTACGAGGCGAGTCTGGGACGCTTGCATGACATTTGAAATTCTCACTAGATATTGAGATATTGGCATCCAAAATTTCGGAAATTTCGCGCAAAAAAACTTTGTTAGCTATAGGCGCTTCAACCGTTTGTGGCAGAGCTGTGCTGTAGTGACAAAAGTTAATCGTCCGGACCTGGAATAGGTCCCTTTCGACAAATGGGAGCGCTCCGATGCCCATGTCTCGGTCGGCCCTCTTCGAAAGGCCATTTTTTGAGTGTTTTGTCCCAAAAGTTTGTTAGCTATAGACGCTTCAACCGTTCGTCGCAGAGCTGTGCTGTAATGATGAAAGTTACTCGTCTGGACCTGGAATAGGTCACTTTCGAGAATGGGAGCGCTCCGATTTCCATGTTTCGCAGCTCGACCCTCTTGGCGCACCCCAATTTTGGGCAAAATTTGGATCTATGATCGTGCATTATTTTTCATTTCCTGAACGAATTCTGGCGCGTGATCTACTTACAAATGCGCCGCGCGCACGTGTTTGTATGTTTGTATGTTTGTATGTTTGTATGTTTCGAGTAAACTCGCGAACGGCTTGACGTACGTGCACGCGCGATGGCTCGATCGAATCCTCGCGACCCAGAGATGGTTATGGGCAAGGTCGATTTTTGATATGCAAATTTATACCGTAGTTATGGCGCATTTTCAACTGTTGCAGCACAGATTAACACTACCAAACGAATTACACATGGATGAATTGCATGTAAAATGACTCGCCTCGACGTCACGAGTCGTTTGCACGTGCTTATGCACGATTCTGCAAATGCGTACTGTAGTTGTGGTACATTGTACATTGTAGTGTGCATTGTAGCTTGCCTCATTGGGAAACTGCCAGAACGCGTGCAGGCACGCGCGCAGGAACCCACGCACCGCATGGGAAACTTCCAGAACGCGTGCAGGCATGCACGCACGCACGCACACACGCACGCACGCACGCACGCACGCACACACGCACGCACGCACGCGCGTGCACGCACGCACGCACGCACGCACGCACGCACGCACGCACGCACGCACGCACGCACGCACGCACGCACGCACGCGCGTGCACGCACACACGCGCGTGCACGCACGCACGCACGTCCACGCACGCACGCACGCACGCACGCACACATGCACGCACACACGCACGCACGCACGCACGCACGCACACACTCACGCACGTGCACGCACGTGCACGCATGCACGCACGCACACACGCATGCACGCATGCATGTGCACGCACGTGCATGCAGGCATGCACGCATGCATGCACGCACGCACGCACACACGCATGCATGCATGGGAGTGCACGCACGCACTCACACACAGGAGTGTATGTGCATGCACACATGCACGTATGCACTCACGCATGCACGCACGCACGCACGCACGCAGTCGTGCACGCATGCACGCGTGCATGCACGCACGCACGCACGCATGCACGCACGCACACACGCACACACACACGTGCACGCATGCACGCACGCACTCACGCATACGCGTGCAGGCATGCACGCATGCACGCACGCATGCACACACGTGCAGGCATGCACATGCACGTGCACGCGCGTGCACGCACGCACACACGCATGCATGGAAGTGCACGCACGCACGGGAGCGCACGCACGTGCATGCATGCACGCACCTTTTGCTCTCAAGCACTCACGCACTCACGCACTCACGCACTCATGCACGCACGCACGCACGCACGCACGCACGCACGCACGCACGCACGCACGCACGCACGCACGCACGCACGCGCGCGCACGCAAGCACGCACGCACGCACGCACGCACGCACGCACGCACGCACGCACGCACACGCACATACACACACACGCACATACACGCATGCTCGCTCGCACGCACGCACGCACGCACGCACGCACGCACGCACGCTCGCACGCACGCACGCGCACGCACAGAGGAGCACAGAATTTGGGCCAATTTCTGTCAATGGGGTGCACGCCCTCACGATAAAAAGAGGAACTCAGAATTTGGGCCAGTTTCTGTCAATGGGGTGCACGCCCCCATGGACAAAGGGGGAGCATGGAGTTTGGGTCCCTCAATGCTGACAACTGTCCTAAGGAACACTCGCCCACACAAGCAAAAGACAGAGACTGCGCATATCCTGGCGCATTATAATCACTTCCACGTCATATGCAAAATGAATTGCTTCGTGCCTTAATGTATACATGGCGGCCGAAGGCCGCGCGCGCCTCTAGTAGCTCAAAAGAAGCGCATTCAAAGGGGGAATCGATTAAGTCATAACACGCTTCCATACGCTTGTGCATTGCCGAGAAGTTTTTGGAGATGGCAGGACCCACTTTACATTGAATCGATTGATAGAAATTATATGTATTTTTGTAAATTCAAGGAAAATGTACAGATTTATTTACAGAAAAATTAAATTTTTATTTTTGTATGGTACTGTCTGCAAATGTGGGTGTTTCGCCTCCACCGCTTGACACCCGAGAGACGCGCGAGGCTCGTCAGAAACGACGCGTCCCCTTTATATCGTGCAATTATTTCGTAAACTCATCATGGGTCTTCAGACCACATAAAGTGAGAAAAAGAAACCACCTTGTCAACAAACCGCGCTTGAAATTCCGCGTCAGTAGTCGCATTCTCTGCCATAATTTAATTTTTAAAAAATATTTCCTGTAGCTTGCGATATTTATAAATATTTCTATAAACTTGTAGCGAATTGTTGAATTTAAAACCGTGAATTAGTAAATCGTGCACTTGCATTAGACGTGTCGTTGTAGTTCTGTGCGTTCTTTGCATCGTATGTACTGTATTTACCGATTTAACCGTCATATGAACTTAATTGTTCAACATAGAATTAATCATGCGCTTCTTTTTGAAGTTTGGTATCATGCATTTAATTTTATATTCATAATTGTGTAGTACTGACATAACAATATATATATATATAACAAGCTTCTTGGTTCGTCGCCCACTCGCACCTGCATCAATTGGACGGAAACCTCGCAGGCATCTATGCTCCACATCAAAAAATGAAATCGCCGGAGGGGCTCTTGCTACATGCCAGCTATGGCTTACTGGGCACATTTTTCTTTTTACCATGTTCCCTAAATCAAGAGGTCGCTGGTTCGAATCCCAGTAACGCCTGCCTGTGCCTTTGCACGTGTCCCCTTGGGAAACCCATCAGCGTTGCTTTACTGCAGTGTCTCCAGTCCATTCCACATTTTTTGTCTCTTTTCTAGGTTCTTTTACCAGAATTTTGGTAATTTTTTGAGCTGCGAAAAATATTTATGGACGAATGCTCGCTACAGCCCCTGATACATGAAAATGACACATCTGCACGCCCGCACGCACGCACGCGCGCGCACGCACGCACGCACGCACGCACGCACGCACGCACGCACGCACGCACGCACGCACGCACGCACGCACGCACGCACGCACGCACGCACGCACGCACACACACACGCACGCACAATGTGTACAGTGGTACACGCTTTTCCTAAGCTTGATGGCGCAACACTGAGCATGCGTCCGTTCTGGTCTGCTGCTGTGGGTTTGTATGTTTGTGCGTGCGTGAGTTTTCGATTAACCTTTCTTTTACGAAAAAACACTGTATTAAGGAAAATTTTGCAGGTGGCTGCAAAAAAAGGAGAATATGTGACGCTCCTTTAGGCCCAGTTTGAAAAAACGCGGTATTAAAAGTAGCCACTTCATCAGATGATCAACTTCAGTTTGGACAAACCGTGTATAATCGAACCAAGCGCAGCAACACGTCACATATTCGGCGTTTGTTGTGCGAGCCATTTGCCACACAGCCACAACACTACCACTATCAATCCACCCTCACAAACTCTTTCATCTCTCTGACGATGCGCATCATTCATTAGGCATCGTATGGATGGACACGGCACACAGCCAAAGATTCTGCATAAATAATTTCGCTACCCTGCCCATCTTAAATTTTTAATATGTGGCTTGCCCTTACAGTAAGTGATATGCACCATCAATTCACGATCTTGAGTACCAAGTACATTGTATACCCTACATTCAATCTTCGATTCTCGTTCATCTTTGTTCCGCTTCTGTTAGCCTGTGCCTATGGACGGACGGAACTGCCATCTGTAGACGTCCAGTCAAGGACAAGGCCCGCTCTCGTCTCTGAGTCCAAGGAATGGAAGGCCTCGGTCCTCATGCAGCCTGGACTGCCTTTCCAGTGATCCAAGCGAGCACAACAAACGCCGAATATGTGACGTGTTGCTGCGCTTGGTTCGATTATACACGGTTTGTCCAAACTGAAGTTGATCATCTGATGAAGTGGCTACTTTTAATACCGCGTTTTTTCAAACTGGGCCTAAAGGAGCGTCACATATTCTCCTTTTTTTGCAGCCACCTGCAAAATTTTCCTTAATGAGATATTAGCAATTAAAAATTTCAGCCGAAAGTTCCGTGCCCTATAGGCTCTTTAACGGTGCATCGCAGAGCTTCGCTATAATGGGGAAAGTTGATCGCCCAGACGTGATCTTGACCAGTTTCAGCAAGTAGACCAAATTGGATGCACCAAAATGCCTCCCACCATTATACCGATAACGAGAATTGGCGATATTTCGGTGTGGTTAGGTCGGATAGCCTAAACAACAATACTAAAGTTGATGGCCCTTTGATGTTGAACATTTCATTCCTTGGAGCCAACACGCTCCGACGCACCAAAATATTTTCACTTCCGAGATAATCGATAAATATCGATATTGGTAGCTCGGATCACTTCGGCTAAAACACAAAAGATGACCGCCTCCACGTGTAGATCATTTTGATTCCTTACACCACTAAGCTCCGACGCACCAATATGGCGCTGCAGATCTGCACGCACGCACGCACACTATCAAATGGGTTGCTTCACAAAAAAACTCGATGTGGGTACGTCGCATCACTTCGGCTAAAACACAAAAGTTGACCGCCTAGTTATAGCGATCATTTTGATTCTTTACATCACTATGCTACGATGCAGCAATATAGCACAACTGCACACGCACGCACGCACGCACGCACACACACACAATTATCCGCAGTGGCTTCTGTTTGTAGTTTCTCTGCATGCTGTGCCATTTGCTGATAGGTTATCCTGCTTTGTATCATTTGCATGACAATTAGTTGTGCACAACTTTGGTCAATGAAAAATACATGTGCACCTATTTTCAATCCACATGCTCACATTCTATATGATGAGTGTCTCCTACTGCACTCAAGGGATTCTACCGAACATGCTACATATGTCATACATGGTACATATGTCATGCGTGCGTGGGTGCGTACGTGCATCATGCATGTGTACGTGCATGCCTGCATGCGTGCGTGCGTGTGCCTGTATAGGTTTTACACATCGATGTTTGTCTTACGAAAAAACACTGTATTAAGGAAAAATTTGCAGGCGCCTGCAAAAAAGGTGAATATGTGACGCTCTTTTGTTGGAGACCAGTTTGAAAAAGAGGGGTATCAATTAAGGCATGCCTCATTTATGTATAGCCACTTATGCTTTGCGGCTGATCAACTTCAGTTTGAACAAACCATGTATAAAAACCGAACCAAACGCAGCAACACGTCACATATTCGGCATTTTTTTGTGTTAGCCATCTCACTCACCCAAAACGCAACAGCAATCTTTTCACATCTCATCTATCTCTGGTCATTACCAACGACCTGGCACAGCCAAAGTTCCTTCATAAATAATCGGCACCTTGCTATGTAACATTTGTGAGATGTGGATTGCCACTACAGTTCAGTTAGTGATGTGTAGGTATATACATACTGGCTGGCTGGCTGTACTGGCTACATTCGTCATTCCCTTTTTGGCATTTCACCCAATAACGCACTGCTCCTATGCAACGTGTTTGCGTGCGTGCGTGCGTGCGTGCGTGCGTGCGTGCGTGCGTGCGTGCGTGCGTGCGTGCGTGCGTGCTTGCGTGCGTGCGTGCGTACGTCTGCATAGTGGTCCATGTGCAAGACCCTGGGGTCCTTCCTGCCTGTCTCGCAACCACGTGGCGTTTAGTCATGCGACATATGTGAATGCAGGGTGTTCCAGTCCAGTTAGGTCCTATAATTGCCACTGCTCCTTTCCATGCACGCGAACACAAAAAAATGCCGAATATGTGACGTGTTGCTGCGTTTGGTTCGGTTTTTATACATGGTTTGTTCAAACTGAAGTTGATCAGCCGCAAAGCATAAGTGGCTATACATAAATGAGGCATGCCTTAATTGATACCCCTCTTTTTCAAACTGGTCTCCAACAAAAGAGCGTCACATATTCACCTTTTTTGCAGGCGCCTGCAAATTTTTCCTTAATTTGTACATCGGCTCGATTGATAGGTAGAAATTGTAGCGACGCAATTACCTACCGGTAGTTGCATCTCAGAAATCTGTTCAAGAAAGTCTTGGAACTCTAGGGGTCTTCCCACTGCAGCTCTACCGACTGCAAACAGCCACGTACGATGTCGAGTTCGTTTCTGGAATGGCGGCATTTCTTCTTTATTTCGGAGCCTCTCTGTGTCTACTCTTCGGGGCCGCTGCATACTCGCTCCCTTGCCTTGCTGCCACCGTTGCGCTCATGGTAACCCGTGCGCTGTCGGTTTGTGCGCTGATTTGGCGTCGGGAAAGCCCAACCTTGCTACACACGGGGAATCAACCCATGTTGTAAACCCACCCAATGAACCGACCAATCATCGACCAGCGGAACCAACCCGTTAGGGGAGCCAGCCCCGCCCCCCAGGATCGGGCTGACTGGGTCTCATCTCCCACTAGTGGCGGTCAATTGCATGTGAGCAGAGAGAGGCACCCGCGGTCATCGAAGCGGCCCGCGCACAACAAACAACAAAACAACCCTTCAACCCAATCAAATTCGTCTTTCTTCGGATCAAATTCGTGGGTGCGTCTGTTCAGCGGCCCAAGTGAAGCAGTACCCCATAGATAGGTTATGCTTGTTTTGTGTTTTTCCCTTTATTTAATTTATTTAAATTTGTCTTTAATTTATTTTTCTTTTTGAGAGATGCTTTTTTAAAACCACGTATGTTGGTGTTTGTTTTGATAGGGTGTACTTTTCGGTGGTTGGGCCTTCTAGGTCGTGCTGGCGTCCAACTGGTGACTGAATCCGGTCCCGTCCCGTCCCGTTGCTCTAGTAGTGACAGCGTTATGTCTTTTGTCTGTGTAGACGCGGCGATCGGGACGGTCATTTTTTCGAAGTGAATCCCGTCCCGTCCCGTCCCGTTGCTGCTAGAGGCGGCCATCGGGACGGTCATTTTTTCGAAGTGAATCCCGTCCCGTCCCGTCCTGTTGCTGCTAGAGGCGGCCATCGGGACGGTCATTTTTTCGAAGTGAATCCCGTCCCGTCCCGTCCCGTTGCTGTACTACTGACAGCGTATATGTCTTTGTCTGTGTAGAGGCGGCCATCGGGACGGTGATTTTTTCAGAGTCAGTCCCGTCCCGTCCCGTCGCGTTGCTGTACAAGTGACAGCGTATATGTCTTTGTCTGTGTAGAGGCGGCCATCGGGACGGTCATTTTTTGAAGTGAATCCCGTCCCGTCCCGTCCCGTTGCTGCTAGAGGCGGCCATCGGGACGGTCATTTTTTCGAAGTGAATCCCGTCCCGTCCCGTCCCGTTGCTGCTAGAGGCGGCCATCGGGACGGTCCTTTTTTCGGATTGAATCCCGTCCCGTCCCGTCCCGTTGCTGTACAAGTGACAGCCTATGTCTTTGTCTGTGAAGAGGCCCTCATCGGGACGGTGATTTTTTCGAAGTGAATCCCGTCCCGTCCCGTCCCGTTGCTGCTAGAGGCGGCCATCGGGACGGTGATTTTTTCGAAGTGAATCCCGTCCCGTCCCGTCCCGTTGCTGCTAGAGGCGGCCATCGGGACGGTGATTTTTTCGAAGTGAATCCCGTCCCGTCCCGTCCCGTTGCTGCTAGAGGCGGCCATCGGGACGGTCCTTTTTTCGAAGTGAATCCCGTCCCGTCCCGTCCCGTTGCTGCTAGAGGCGGCCATCGGGACGGTGATTTTTTCGAAGTGAATCCCGTCCCGTCCCGTCCTGTTGCTGCTGGAGGCGGCCATCGAGACGGTCATTTTTTCAGAGTGATTCCCGTCCCGTCCCGTCCCGTTGCTGACACCGTATGTGTTTCTCTGTGTAGGCGGCGCCATCGGGACGGTCATTTTTTCGAAGTGAATCCCGTCCCGTCCCGTCCTGTTGCTGCTAGAGGCGGCCATCGGGACGGTCCTTTTTTCGGATTGAATCCCGTCCCGTCCCGTCCCGTTGCTGCTAGAGGCGGCCATCGGGACGGTGATTTTTTCGAAGTGAATCCCGTCCCGTCCCGTCCCGTTGGTGACACCGTATGTGCTTCTCTGTGTAGGCGGCGCCATCGGGACGGTCATTTTTTCGAAGTGAATCCCGTCCCGTCCCGTCCCGTTGCTGTACTGGTGACAGCGTATATGTCTTTGTCTGTGAAGAGGCGGGCATCGGGACGCTGATTTTTTCAGAGTGAGTCCCGTTCCGTCCCGTCCCGTTGTTGACAACGTATGTGTTTCTCTGTGTAGGCGGCGCCATCGGGACGGTCATTTATCCGCACTGAATCCCGTCCCGTCCCGTCCCGTTGGTGTACTAGTGACAGCGTATGTCTTTGTCTGTGTAGAGGCAGCCATCGGGACGGTCCTTTTTTCGGATTGAATCCCGTCCCGTCCCGTCCCGTTGCTGCTAGAGGCGGCCATCGGGACGGTCCTTTTTTCGGATTGAATCCCGTCCCGTCCCGTCCCTTTGCTGCTAGAGGCGGCCATCGGGACGGTCCTTTTTTCGGATTGAATCCCGTCCCGTCCCGTCCCGTTGCTGCTAGAGGCGGCCATCGGGATGGTCATTTTTTCGAAGTGAATCCCGTCCCGTCCCGTCCCGTTGCTGCTAGAGGCGGCCATCGGGACGGTCATTTTTTCGAAGTGAATCCCGTCCCGTCCCGTCCCGTTGGTGACACCGTATGTGTTTCTCCGTGTAGGCGGCGCCATCGGGACGGTCCTTTTTCCGGATTGAATCCCGTCCCGTCCCGTCCCGTTGCTGTACAAGTGACAGCGTATGTCTTTGTCTGTGTAGAGGCGGCCATCGGGACGGTGATTTTTTGAGAGTGAATCCCGGGCCGTCCCGGCCCGTCCCGGTGCTTCTAGAGGCGGCCATCGGGACGGTCATTTCTTCGAAGTGAATCCCGTCCCGTCCCGTCCCGTTGCTGTACAAGTGACAGCGTATGTCTTTGTCTGTGTGGCGCCCGGGGGGGGTCTTTTTTTCGGTTTGTTCCCGGCCCCGCCCGTCCCGTTGCTGTGCAAGTGACAGCGTATGTCTTTGTCTGTGTGTAGAGGCGGGGCCCGGGGGGGGGTGTTTTCCGAGTGAATCCCGTCCCGTCCCGTCCCGTTGCTGTACAAGTGACAGCGTATGTCTTTGTCTGTGAAGAGGCGCTCATCGGGACAGTCATTTTTTCGAAGTGAATCCCGTCCCGTCCCGTCCCGTTGCTGCTAGAGGCGGCCATCGGGACGGTGATTTTTTCGAAGTGAATCCCGTCCCGTCCCGTCCCGTTGCTGCTAGAGGCGGCCATCGGGACGGTCATTTTTTCGAAGTGAATCCCGTCCCGTCCCGTCCCGTTGCTGCTAGAGGCGGCCATCGGGACGGTCATTTTTTCGAAGTGAATCCCGTCCCGTCCCGTCCCGTTGCTGACACCGTATGTGTTTCTCTGTGTAGGCGGCGCCATCGGGACGGTGATTTTTTCGAAGTGAATCCCGTCCCGTCCCGTCCTGTTGCTGCTAGAGGCGGCCATCGAGACGGTCATTTTTTCCTAGTGAGTCCCGTCCCGTCCCGTCCCGTTGTTGACAACGTATGTGTTTCTCTGTGTAGGCGGCGCGATCGGGACGGTCATTTTTTCGGATTGAATCCCGTCCCGTCCCGTCCCGTTGCTGTACAAGTGACAGCGTATATGTCTTTGTCTGTGAAGAGGCGTTCATCGGGACGGTGATTTTTTCGAAGTGAATCCCGTCCCGTCCCGTCCCGTTGGTGTACTAGTGACAGCGTATGTCTTTGTCTGTGTAGAGGCGGCCATCGGGACGGTCCTTTTTTCGGATTGAATCCCGTCCCGTCCCGTCCCGTTGCTGCTAGAGGCGGCCATCGGGACGGTCCTTTTTTCGGATTGAATCCCGTCCCGTCCCGTCCCGTTGCTGCTAGAGGCGGCCATCGGGATGGTCATTTTTTCGAAGTGAATCCCGTCCCGTCCCGTCCCGTTGCTGCTAGAGGCGGCCATCGGGACGGTCATTTTTTCGAAGTGAATCCCGTCCCGTCCCGTCCCGTTGGTGACACCGTATGTGTTTCTCCGTGTAGGCGGCGCCATCGGGACGGTCCTTTTTTCGGATTGAATCCCGTCCCGTCCCGTCCCATTGCTGTACAAGTGACAGCGTATGTCTTTGTCTGTGTAGAGGCGGCCATCGGGACGGTGATTTTTTGAGAGGGGTCGTGGGGGCGGCCATCGGGGTTTTTTGGTTCCTCGGTTTTGTGTGTGGGGGGGTTTGTCAGGAATCCCGTCCCGTCCCGTCCCGTTGCTGCTAGAGGCGGCCATCGGGACGGTCCTTTTTTCGGATTGAATCCCGTCCCGTCCCGTCCCGTTGCTGCTCGAGGCGGCCATCGTGACGGTGATTTTTTGTGATTGAATCCCGTCCCGTCCCGTCCCGTTGCTGCTAGAGGCGGCCATCGGGACGGTCATTTTTTCGAAGTGATTCCCGTCCCGTCCCGTCCCGTTGCTGCTAGAGGCGGCCATCGGGACGGTCCTTTTTTCGGATTGAATCCCGTCCCGTCCCGTCCCGTTGCTGTACTGGTGACAGCGTATATGTCTTTGTCTGTGAAGAGGCGGGCATCGGGACGCTGATTTTTTCAGAGTGAGTCCCGTCCCGTCCCGTCCCGTTGTTGACAACGTATGTGTTTCTCTGTGTAGGCGGCGCCATCGGGACGGTGATTTTTTCGAAGTGAATCCCGTCCCGTCCCGTCCCGTTGCTGTACAAGTGACAGCGTATATGTCTTTGTCTGTGTAGAGGCGGGCATCGGGACGGTCATTTTTTCAGAGTGAGTCGTGTCGCGTCGCGTCGCGTTGTTGACAAGGTATGTGTTTCTCTGTGTAGGCGGCGCCATCTGGACGGTCATTTTTCCGCACTGAATCCCGTCCCGTCCCGTCCCGTTGCTCTAGTAGTGACAGCGTATATGTCTTTGTCTGTGTAGAGGCGGCCATCGGGACGGTGATTTTTTCAGAGTCAGTCCCGTCCCGTCCCGTCCCGTTGCTGTACAAGTGACAGCGTTGGTCTTTGTCTGTGTAGAGGCGGCCATCGGGACGGTCATTTCTTCGAAGTGAATCCCGTCCCGTCCCGTCCCGTTGCTGTACAAGTGACAGCGTATGTCTTTGTCTGTGAAGAGGCGCTGATCGGGACGGTCATTTTTTCGAAGTGAATCCCGTCCCGTCCCGTCCCGTTGCTGCTAGAGGCGGCCATCGGGACGGTGATTTTTTCGAAGTGAATCCCGTCCCGTCCCGTCCCGTTGCTGCTAGAGGCGGCCATCGGGACGGTCATTTTTTCGAAGTGAATCCCGTCCCGTCCCGTCCCGTTGCTGCTAGAGGCGGCCATCGGGACGGTTTTTCGAGTGGATCCCGTCCCGTCCCGTCCCGTTGCTGCTAGAGGCGGCCATCGGGACGGTCATTTTTTCGAAGTGAATCCCGTCCCGTCCCGTCCCGTTGCTGCTAGAGGCGGCCATCGGGACGGTCATTTTTTCGAAGTGAATCCCGTCCCGTCCCGTCCCGTTGCTGCTAGAGGCGGCCATCGGGACGGTCATTTTTTCGAAGTGAATCCCGTCCCGTCCCGTCCCGTTGCTGTACTAGTGACAGCGTATATGTCTTTGTCTGTGAAGAGCCGAGCATGGGGACGGTGATTTTTTTCGCAATCACTGCCGTCGCGTCGGGTCCTGTCGCTCAAGTACTGATAGCGTATATGTGTTCCTCTGTGTAGATGGCGCGATCGCGAGGGTAATTTTTTATTTTTTTCGCAGTGCGTCCCGTCCGGTCCGGTCGCGTTGGTGTACTACTGAGACCGTATATCTGTTTTTCTGTGTAGGCGGCGCCATCCGCCATTTGGCTTCGTTGGCTACTGCCTTGTGATGGATGAGTTCGTGTCAATAGGTTGTCATTATCGGCTTTCAATGGTGATGATGATTTTATTGGTGGAGATGCATGCATGCATGCATGCATGTATGCAAAGTGCACGCAAATGGAATAGTCAACTGTTTTATTTTTTGTACTGAAGTGTTAACACACTAGCCCAGCCGCTATAGGTCGTCTGTTACAATCGGTTACGCTTAAATGCGGCGCACGTTAAATGCAGCACAGGTTGTATATGATAAATAATGCAGGCACGTAAAGTATGCACGCAAGTGGATTTTCGCAGCCTAAGGGTAAAACTAAGCCTAACCTAAAGCCTAAGCAAAAACCTAAGCCTAAGCCTAAGCAAAGCCTAAGCCTAAGTTAAAGCCTAAGCAAAAACCTAACCAAAAACGTAAGCCTAAGCCTAAGCAAAGCCTAAGCCTAAGCAAAAACCTAAGTGTAAGCAAAGCTTAACCCTAAGCCCAACCTTAAGCCAAGAAAAAGCCGCGGAACTCAACTTGGTTGCATACATCACCTGCTTGCATGCCAGCATCCTTTATCACATACAACGTGTGCTGCATTTAACGGGCTATTTCCAAAATATGCAACCGATACAAGCACAACCGATACAAGGGATCACTGTAGCTTAGGCTTTAGCTTAGGCTTAGGCTTAGGCTTAGGCTTAGGCTTAGGCTTAGGCTTAGGCTTTTGCTTAGGCTTAGGCTTAGGCTTAGGCTTAGAAGGCGGGAACAATAATCCCTTGTATCGGTTGTGCTTCTATCGGTTGCATATTTTGGGAATTGCCCATTTAA
>JASAMY010002677.1:0-17986 GCA_030248085.1 Paralinhomoeus sp. GSCO2_6 | reverse complement strand
CTGTAGCCGAAATGGCATTATAGGGGGGGGGGCTAATTATAGAGGGGGCCAATTATCATAGGGTTTACGGTAGTTAGTACTCTCATCCAGGCGAGTTCGAAACGACGGCGGTGGGTGACTCGGGCGTCACGACTACTGAGAAAAAGGTGGAGGACGAAAGTGAGGAGGGCGAAGAGGCGAGCAAAGAGCCCACAGGTGCAGCGAGTCGACTCTTTCACAATTAAAGCCCATTTACACGCCTCCGGTCGGCACCGGTCGGCCCCTTCCATCCCCGGGACGAGCCTATCAAATGCACGGTATCAATTGGCTGCCGGTCCGAATTCAAGCCAGTCTGAATTTGACCGGCAGCCAATCGACACCGTGCATCTGATAGGCGCGTCCGCGGCCGGAAGGGCCCGACCGGTGCCCGTGTAGTGGAAGCGTACTGTTTGCAGTGTAGCTCCAACCATTGCAGATGCGCCCGTGGGCGCGGAGTGGACCACAGCCGAGGTGGTCGAGTTCAGTGCCGCCCACTCGGAGCAGATGAAGACCACGCCCTCAGTGGGCTCCCTGGGAGGTACCTATGTGCCTATGTACCTACCTTGAACGGTTCCAATTCTTCCAGGGCGTCGACAAGCAGAGGCGGCGCGCAGCACACGGCCTAGTCGTAGAGAATCGGCCTCTTGCGCGCACGGTCGCTGGGTTCGATTCTTGATGGAACCACTATAGATTGAGGGAACTTTTCTCTCAAATGGATTTTCTCGTGCCGTCGCTCGCTGCCCTAGGTTACAGATGGCGTTCTTTCGAATGTCTTTTGCCTAATAATGCGGAAAGCGTCATGGAGATGGGTCTGCTACGTGTATATATCGGCAGTTGACGGCCTAAGAGCGTTGCTCCTAATCCAACAACAACAACAACGACCGCAGAGAGCAGCAGTACGTCTAGACTGCTCGCAGTTGGAGCTGTGGAGCCGTTGCTCGCGACCCTGCAACGGCGGCGTACAAGCCAAGGAGCAGCTGAGCTACGAGCGCGCCGTCGGCGGCGGCCCGGGCCGCTGCGCGCCCAGCACCAACTACACCGTTAGGTCGTGCTCGAACAACCGCTGCGGTAGGTCACGGGGAAAGAACTGCTCCATTTGCTCTGATCTGTGGTACGGATACCATCATGGAGATGCAACGTAATGGTGATGGTATGGTGGCACATACCGTAAACCTAATAATTAGCCCCCCGGGAGCTAATTTTTTCGTTCGAGCTCTAGGAGGGTGGGTAATTATAGGGGGGGGGGGGGGGGTAGGTATAGGGGGGCTTATAAACTGGAGTCTGGAAGTGTCGATGAGTGGGAAGATGTGTGGGAAAAAAGGCGCGTGGAGGCGATTGTTAAGGGAAAAAGGCGCTGTGCACACACGTTGGTTTGGTACACTCTAACACAGTCTCACATACACATACGTGTACATACATACACATACGCGACCATGCATACCCAGACATAGAAAATGTCGCCTTTCAGACGATGGTCCATTTTGAGAGGGGGTGTACATTATAGGGGGGGGGGCTTATTAATTCAAAGTGGTCTTAGGAGGGTGGATAATTATAGGGGGGTGGCTGGCTAATTATGGGGTTTACGGTACCTGATAAATTCTCCAATAGTGCCCCCTCCAATACTATACGCTCGAGTAGCCATCATGGGTTCAATTCAAACAATTCAATTCAATTGGGAATGAATGTCCTGTACATATATATGTGCGTTGAAAATCGGTACCTGTATACCGTAAATCCTCCAATACAACCCCCCCCCCTCCAATAGTGCCCCCCTCCAATAGTGCCCCAGGGTAAGGAGAGGTTGAAAAAATAGTGCCCCGGTGGCACTATTGGAAGATTTACGGTAGCTGTACTGAGTATTGGAGTCGATTTGTGTCGACTAGACCACCGGTTGTGGAACTCCTTCTCGCTTCAGAGGGCATCAGCGTCAGCGGAAAAGAAGAGCAGTGCGCTCAAATTGGGGGCCTGTTTACATTCGCCCACTGTTACTTCGTCCCCGATGGAGCCTACGTCGCGTCCCTAAACGCTGAGCACGCCTGCAAGCACGCGGACGTGCTGCACGGATACCCGAAGGGGCTTGCAAAAATATTCGACGCGTTCGAGGAGTTTGAGGCCGTCAAGGCGTTTGTTCTTGACACCGTAAGCGCGCGTGAGACTCTTCGCACGCACGCACGCACGCTCGAACGCACGCACGCACGCACGCACGCACGAACGCACGCACGCTCGCTCGCACGCTCGCACGCACGCTCGCACGCTCGCACGCTCGAACGCTCGCACGCACGCACGCACGCACGCTCCCTCGCTCGCTCGCTCGAACGCACGCACGCACGCACGCACGCACGCACGCACGCACGCACGCACGCACGCACGCACGCACGCACGCACGCACGCACGCACGCACGCACGCACGCACGCACGCACGCACGCCCGCACGCACGCACGCACGCACGCACGCACGCACGCACGCACGCACGCTCGCACGCACGCACGCACGCACGCACGCACGCACGCTCGCACGCTCGCTCGCTCGCTCGCACGCATGCACGCTCGCTCGCACGCACGCACGCATGCACGCACGCACGCACGCACGCACGCACGCACGCTCGCTCGCACGCACGAACACTATGAGGACTACTTTGTCTTAATTGTCCACTTCGCTTTAAAATTATTCAGCTCGAGGGCACGCCCTTGTTGACGGCGATAAGATTCGTGCCAGAGACGGCTCGGTTCGTCTGGCGCGCCAACGGCACGGGTGGGCAGCCAGTGCTGCTCGAGCACCTGAACGAGCGCGTCCTGTTCGCCGAGAACCGCTCGCAGCTGGAGCACGAGCTCTGCTTGTCGCTGCGCATGGACAAGCTCAGCCGTCAGGCCGATGGCATGCGTCTGACGGCGCACAACTGCGAGACCGGCCCAGGGCTCCGGCCGCTCTGCTACGCGAGTCAGTCCCCACGCGCGCCTCGCAGCGTATTCGGCGTGTGGCAGCGGTTATGGCCTACTGTAGTAGTGGTAGAGAATTGGCCTGTTGCGCGCACGGTTCTGGGTTCGATTTTTGATAGACTCACTAATGAGGATTCTTTTCCTGTCAATGGGTTGTCCCGTGCGTTCGCTGCCCTAGATTGCAGATGTCGTTCTGTAATGTATTTGGCGGCCCTAGCGTATATAATTACGTGGTAGATACTTGTGTTGTGTGCCTCTACATAACTCTATGCACCTGGCACCTGGGCAATTCCTGACGCCTGGCTAGTGAGAATGGGCTGCAGCGTCGCCCAGTCACCGATACTGAGAGCGTTCATCGCTTGCCCCTGGGGGATTGGTACGCATCTCCGTGGTAAAGTTGCGGGACTTGAACCCCAACCACGGGAGCCGCAAGAGGACGCCCTAGGGCCGAGCCACACGAGAGAGGAAGCGCCGTGAGAGGGATGGCCGAGAGTCGCGCTTTAGAACTGGGCCAAGCGGCTTTCACGCGCATGGAGCACGCGCGACTGGCCGTCGACGCCGCGCGCGACCGAGGCATCCGCGTCGAGACGGCGGCCAACGCCGGCCCGCTCGACACTGATTGCGCGTCCGTGTGCTTCGAGCTGGTCAGTCTTTGGGTCGAACGACTGATCCTTGCGACTCGACCGCAATCATGCTCTTTGTTTGCCATTCGTTCTTCCGTGCACTGATGTTTTCAAAACCGTGGCTGAGAGCTGGACCGCAGATCGGAGGGGGGGGGGGGGGGGGATGGGCCGGGAGGGGGACGCCCGAGTCTGCGCGAGGCACATGGCAGTAACACTGGCGGAGCCAGGGGGGAGCTTCCCCCCAGAAATTCTCCGAAGCTCGCCACTGGGCAGTGAGTGGGCGAGGAGCGGGTTGGAACGTTCTAAACTTAGTGACGTCATTGTATGGGTCGATTTTGCCAATGTGGTTTACCGTCTTTCTCCTTTTTAGGAAGGCGTTGTTGGATTCAACCACTGGAAGCATACAGGAGGGTGCGAGTGCCTCGGCGTGAGTTATTTCCTGATTTAATGTGGGAATTACCGTAAATCCTCCAAAGAACACAGCCCCTCCAATGAACTAATGGTAATTATAGGGGGCTTCTAAAGTGGAAGTGTCGATGTGTGGGATGCTTTGGGAGCGAAAAGGTGCGTGGAGGCGATTTTGGGGACAAATATTGGGGACAATTTTGGGGACAAGGGGTCGCGTCGTTTCTGACGAGCCTCCCGGGTCTCTCGGGTGTCAGGCGGTGGAGGCGAAGCACCCACATTTGCAGACAGTACCATACAAAAAAAATTTAATTTTTCCTGTAAATAATTCTGTACATTTTTCTTGATTTCACAAAAAAATATAATTTCTATCAATCGATTCAATGTAGGAAGTGGCTAATAAACTCAACGGAAACCAGGGAGTTGCATCGGAGCTAATTACTAGAGGTTGCTAATCATTGGGCTTACGGTAGCTGGTGAGCTGTCCACTGAACAGTCCACGGACAATTGGCATTCCTTTGTCTTTTGACAAAGTTCAGCCACTCCTAGCGTTGGGTTGGGTTGGGTTTATGTGGGTTGTGTGTTTTGCATTTGTTTATGTTATGCTTCTAGAAATATTTGAAAAGTTGTTGGGTTGTATCTTACTGTATGTCTCAATGTCTCAGGGTCCCTTTCAAAAGTTGATCAGTTAAATATCTATGTATGTCCGTGTCTCACAGTTCTCTATCACACTCAACGTTTGTGCACCGTTTCTCACCTTGCCTTTAAATTTTGTGAACAGGGCCCATTACAGTGGAAATGTAAGTCAATAGCGCTACAAGATTACACTGTATGGTAGAGTTTCGTACGGTAGATTTTGCAAGCGAGTACCATTTACCGAAGAGAAAAATCGTACATGTCGTACAAAATCGTACATGTACAATCGTACATGTGTACATACAGTACTCCTCGGTTCAGGTGCACTATAGAATGCCGGACAATAGCCGGCACAACAACCGCACCGAGGATTTGCTGTTCGGTCCGAGCTCCAAGCCATATTTTCTTTTGAAATTTGACGAAACCGTAAACACGTATTGCACAACCTTTTGAAGGGTTGCATAAAGCATAGCCCAAGATGTAAACACCGCGTTGGAAGTTATTATACTCTTCTTCCTACGCTGATATAATAGCTTTTTTGGTAGACGCAAAACATGGTTTTGAGGCGATCAACTCAAAAAAGTACTGCTAGAACTTTCATTTAGAGGCCTAACCCAGTCTTGGGCAAAATACAAATGAAACACTGTTTTTTTAATTTTGTTATAATTAAAACAAATTCTGGAATTTCTTTTTAATTCACCAAAAACGTTGTCAAAATTGTCCAAAAGTGCTAAACAAAAAGCAAAAACGACGGTTTTAGTACGTTGAAAAATAGTTTAACTTAATAGCAGCTTGGAAGAGCTAAATAACCAAACCAGCGCTATCGGAGGTATTCTGGAGGCAGTCAAACCAAGTCTCGTAGTCCGACTCAATAAAAACTCACAGTAGTAAAAAGGTGATAGTGCACTTCAAAAGGCCTTTTATGCTTTACTTCGCTGTTGTTGACACTCTACTAGACTTAAGATGCCTTCTGCAACATTGGTTTTGACGTCCAAAACAGTCTCTGAGAATAATTTCCTTTTTTTTATTTAAAAAAATGCAAGTTTTTTATACCCAAGCCTGCCGGCTGGTCAAACCTACACGCACTTCTAGCTTTATTATTAGCTACATGTTGTGATGACTCGTGTGCACGACCACAGTTTCCTGTTGTTGTACTTCTTGCTGGGTTTCATGTTCGTCTGTTGCGTTCGGTCATTCACTCGGTGTGTGGTTGCATTGCGGCGAATAAACGAAGGCACCCGTGCATGACCATGACGCGTGCGATTGGTGGAAGAAAACAGCTTTTGTCAGCTCTGGCAGACTGGAGCAACTCCACCAACCGAGTGGCCTATCTTCTGGTCGAGTGGGTCTATGCTCTATGATGAGCAAGGTGTACAAGGAATCTGAGGTGCGTAGGCACTTACGTGACGTGGTGACCGCAGTAGAGTTCACCGTTCAGGGTTCTTGTGATTTGACTTGTGACTCTTGTGATTGCCTCTAGGAGAGGCGCATTTATACATGAGTCGAGAGAGCTGAACTGTGAGCGGCGCTTACAATTGCTTCTTCGGTACGGTTGTGTGTCTCGTCTGCTTCTGCTTCAAGGTTCTTTACAGAAAGTTTATAGCGTGCCAGTAACCACCCCCCCCCCAATGGAACAGACCATGACACTACCCGTTTTGATACGCAAACCTATGCAGAACTGTGTTCAGAAGTTTAGAAGAATGGGTGGGAACAGTACTCAGTTTTTTTGGCTTGCGGCTCACTTTGGCGGGATTTACAGAGCATATACGGCGCTATCAAGGTGATGTTATCCCCCTTTATTGAAACGCACACACACACACGCTTCGGAACAGGAATTCTCGCAGTCTTTCGAGTCGAAATCACAATGGAACATGCATCGACGACACCACGGAACACCAACCAAAAACAGCAGAGCATGTATGTACGAATGGAGAGTGGGTTCGCAAAGGACGCATGGCAATGCAACAATCATCACCACGGGCACGCAACACATCTGGCAAATTCGGCTCTAGATACACCCATACGCACATTTTCCGTAAACCCTATAATTAGCCCCCTATAATTAGCCCCCCTATAATTATACACCCTCCTAAGACCACTTTGAGTTTATTAGCCCCCTTCCCCATAATTACACCCCCTCCCTAAATGGTCCATTGTCCAAAAAGTAAATTTTCTATGTCTGGGTGTATGTATGGTCGCGTATGTGTATGTGTGTACATGTATGTGCAGGTAAGACTGTGTGAGAGTGTGTTAGAGTGTGCCAACGTGTGTGCGCAGCGCCTTTTTCCCTTAAAAATCGCCTCCACGCGCCTTTTTTCGCCAAAGCTCCCCACACATCGACACTTCCAGTTTATAAGCCCCCACTATAATTACCCCCCCCCCCTGCTCGAACGAAACAATTAGCCCCCGGGGGCTAACTATGGGGTTTACTGTATGCAACTGCAGCGCTATTGAAATGGTATCCATTCAAATTCAAAATCAACCAATACCACACATTGCGAAACCCGAAGACATCCAGTCCAAAAATCACGGCTCGTGGGTGCGCTTCTCACTGTGCCTGCTGTGGCAGGCAAAATATGCGGCGGACGAACTGGCGGCTCTGAATGGACAAAATTGTTAGGTACTTTAAGTCACCACAATCTCACTGGTCAGTAGGGCCTAATTTCCACCTGTGGGTGCAGCGCCGTGTGGCACAGAAATATGACCAGTGAGCTGGCAAAGTTCGCCATGAAGCAAACATCATAAAGAACCGTCTCCTGCCGATACACGGCCCACATTCCCGTTGCGTGCGCCAACGCCGTGAGCAGCACATTCGCCACCAGCACTGGCCGGGAGAACCTGAACGCGCCCCCTGAAGAGTGTGCCCTCCGAAGGGGAGCGGGCAGGAAGGACTCTGGAGTGGGAGCACTGTGCACCAAATAGCGCGTATGGCCTAGAGGGAGAGAATCGGCCTCTTGCGCGCACGGTCCTGGGTTCGATGCTTGATGGGGCCACTAGATCGAGGACTTCCCTTTCGGGATTTTCTCGTGCTGTCCTGTCGCTGCCCTAGATCACAGACGGCGTTCTTCCGAATGTATTGGCTAATTATGCGGCGTCATGGAAAATGGTATGCTGTACGGGCCATTGACGGCCTCCTAGCGGTGCCCCTAATTCAACAACAACAAAAATAGCTCAAATCGGCGCCTTCTGTTCAATAAAGTCAGAATAGCGTCTAATCGATACGTAAGGCAGCGGCATGGCCTAGTGGCAAAAAACCGGCCTCTTGCGCGCAAGGTCCTGGGTTCGATTCTTGATGGCGCCACTAGATCGAGGCCTTCCCTTTCCATGGATTTTCTCGTGCCATCGCTGCCCTAGATTACAAATGGCGTTCTTCCGAAAGTCTTCCGCTAATTATACGGCTGTAGACGGGAAGGCGTCATGGAGATGGGTAGGCTACATGGGCCATTGACAGGCCTCCTAGCGTCGCCCCAAATCCAACAACAACAATCGATACGTAAACGATAGTTGGGGGGCGCATTTTGGTGGGTTCGGTCGCAGAACAGGCACATACACATGTATCATTCTGCATTGAAAGGAATAGGAAGATGTTGCGGTTGGGGCGGCGGGAGAGGGAGGTTGACTTCCTATTGGGGACGTTGTGTTGATATTATGGTTGCTTTTGGTTTGCTTAATTTCACATCCTCTCTTGGGCGGCACTCATGAACGTTCTGGCTAGTGGTAGTGGCTCAGTGGTTAAGGCGTCGTGTTCGACGCGCTCGTGGTCGGGGGCTCAACTCCCTCCCACTGAGGTCACCGAGTCACGAATCCTCTCGGGCAGAAGGATAAATCGCTCTTATTGCCCCGGTGTCGGGCAGCTCCGGAGCTTCGGCCCGAAATCCGTGCCAGGTGGCGGCCCACCTTCCCTCGCGAGAGAAGAACGCTGTAGGTAGTGTTAGTGAAACAGTGTTCTTATGATGCATCGCCCCTTCGTACCTCGTGCGTTGGTTTACGGTCCCTGTACTGAGTCGGCGGTGCTTGATTACACCAATAAAAACATTGATTTTTTTATTTTTTCTTTCAGTACATGCAACCTGTGACGGCTGCATGTGTTCATTGTGTTTGGGGACGCACTTGCACACGGCGTGCTGGCTCATGTCTCGGAATTGGGCCGGGAAAGCCGGCCAGCTGTACGCCATGATGCCGCTCGCCTCGATGACGATGAGGACGGCGGCGACGAGCAGGACCATGGGCAGGACGAGCGTCAGCCAGAGCAGGCCCTGCACGTCGGCCCAGCAACTCCAGGGAGGCTGGTAGCGGCTGTACCTCGTCAGCCAGGGCGCGGTCACGGCCACGTACGTGCCTGGGACCACTGAAAGTGTAGACTGCTGTTGAAAAGCACACTGCAGAGAATCGGTGCCACACATCCATCGAAAGGGAAGTAAGTCCTCGATCTACTGAGTGGCCCATCAAGAGTGGCCCACTATGCCATGCGCTGCCCCGAGTGCAGGGCGCGAGCCAAAAGCATGCTGTGTCTGACAGGACACGCGGAGGTTGACTCGCGCTACCGCCGAGCCTTACTCTCACTCCAAGTGGCAAGAAAACAACAAGTTATTTGAAATTCAAATACCAATTATGTACAACTTTCAAGGAAAGAAGAAAACTTGCAAATCAATCAAGCCAGTTGAAAGAAACTCACCCCATCCAAGGGCCAGATTCCAGTCTCTCGACAAGAACCATCCACGAGGAATGACGTTTCCATATACTGCCAGAATTTGCAACGCCTCCATCAACATGAACATGTACACCGCCCCATAGAGAAAGTGTAACATTATGCTCGTCCAAAAACACAGATCCTAAAAATTGTTACACTCTAACACACTCTCACGTACATGCCCTACATGCATACACATACGCGACCATACATATGTACACCCAGACATGGAACATTTTTTACTTTTAGACGATGGTCCTTTTCGGGACGGTGCATTTATGTAAGAGGGGGCTAATAAACTCAAAGTGGTGTTGGGAGGGTGTATAATTATGGGGTGGGACTAAGCATAGGGGGACGGCTAATTATTGGGTTTTCGGTACAGCCATATAGCTAGTCTCGAGTCGGCAGCGTATGGCCTAGTGGTAAAGAATCGGCCTCTTGCGCGCAAGGTCCTGGGTTCGATTCTTGATGGACCCACTATACCGAGGACTTCCCTTTCGATGGTTTTCTCATGCCATATTATAGATGGCGTTCTTCCGCAGTCTTTGGCTAATTGCCGGCTCTGGACAGGAAGGCGTCATGGATATGTGTATGCTACATACCGAAAATCCTCCAATAGTGCCACCGGGGCACTATTGTTTCAAAGTCTCTCAAGAGGGGGCACCACATTAATTTCGTCAGATTCTTGCGCAATTTTGCAGCAAAATTTAACATCAAAATGCCTTAAAATGCACACAGGTAGCCGGAATTTAAAAGTTTAATAGAAATACGTGAATTGCACACATGATTACACACCATGCATGCACTTTTAATGCAACTGGGTAGCATTCAAAATTTGATTTTGGCGCGAACTTAAAATTGACTTGCCCACGGGGAAACTATTGGAGGGGGCTTCTAGTGGAGGATTTACGGTATATGGGCCATCGACGGCCTCCTAGCGTTGCCCCTAATCCAACAACAACAACAACATACACTGTAGTACATAGATTCGAGTCAGCAGAGTTCGCTGTTAAATGCCTCTGCGTCCAAGGAGAGTGCACGCACGGGGTCGATGCCGCCGGGATACATGGAGGGCTCACGCAGCAGCATCACGAGCGCGTGGGCGAGCAGCAGCGCCAGGTCTTGGTGGAACACGATAGTCGTCTCGGGAGTGTCCGCACTGCAACGTCTTTTGTGTATACTAGGGATGAGCACGGGCCGGGACGGCCCGGCCCGGCCCGGCCCGGCCCGTGGGGCGGGCCGGGCCGGAATTCCAGGCCCGTTTTGCGGGCCGGCCGGGCCGGGCCTGCGTTGTGAGGGTGCGGGCCGGGCCGGGCCGGGCCGGACGTTCTTGGCTGGCCAACGTAGATAGTAGCTACCTATGTAGTGCATTGTAAGTATCGGCGACTATTCAGCACCGTATTAGCAACTTTGTATTCTATGACGCGCGTCTTTAGCGCTCAAATGGCGCAAAGGCCGTAAAATGGTTGTGAACTGCGATTCTGAGAGGTGGATGCGCCATTCCGTTAAGTAAATCACGCAAATTGGCATACGGTATTTCAGCAAATTGTACACTGTAGTGACTGTACTATTTTTGTGTTGCGGGACGGGCCGGGCCGGGCCTGCGATATTGAGCAGTTGGACGGGCCGGGCCGGGCCGGGCCTGGATTTTGAGGGTGCGGGCCGGGCCGGGACGGGCCGGACTATCTGGCGGGCCGGGCCGGGCCGAGATGTGCAGGCCCGTGCTCATCCCTAGCTAGGTAGTGTCTACGCTTTCCGACAAAACTACCGTAAATCCTCCAATACAACCCCCCCCTCCAATAGTGCCCCCCCTTCAATAGTGCCCCCGGGTACGGCAAGGTTGAAATAATAGAGCCCCCCCTCCAATAGTGTCCCCGGGGGGTAAGGGGTATGTTGTGCCATGTGCCTTTTATGGGCAAAAATATAGCGGTAGGTACATTTATATCGTGTAAACACACTACTACTAACCAATAATAGTACGTTTCAGCAACTATTAGCGGTAAATCAACCATTAAATGTGGCAAAAGTGATCAAAATCACCGACAAATCGGCAATTTTGACAGCGAAACTAGCATTACCATTCAAAATTTTTAGGTTGAAATAATAGAAGCCCCCCCTCCAATAGTGCCCCCCCCCCTCCAATAGTGTCCCCGGGTAAGGAGAGGTTGAAAAAATAGTGCCCCGGGGGCACTATTGGAGGATTTACGGTATGCAAAACACTACGAACGTGCTGCATAGTCGCATCAGCGAATGGGGGCTGCGTCTGGCCTAGTGGTAGAGAATCCGCCTCTTCCCCTCACGGTCCTGGGTTCGATTCTCGATGGAGCCACTAGATCGAGGACTTCCCTTTCGGTGGATTTTCTCGTGCTGTCGCTGTCCTAGACTACAGATGGCGTTCTTCCGAATGTCTTTGGATCATTATGTGACTCTAGACGGGAAGGCGTTATGGAGAAAGTGTACGCTAATTTGGGCCATTGACGGCCTCCTAGCGTTGCCCCTATCCAACAACAACAACAACAACAGCAATTAGTGAATGGTTCTTCACGCATGACCAACCAAAATGGACAGCTCGTTTAGTTGAATACCCCTTTCACTGCATAGCGTCTCATTTCCATACCGTAAATCACCTAACCCGTTTACCCAACCCATTTACAAGTTACAACCCATTTACCTAACCCATTTAACCCCCTCTATTGAACGCATAGGTGCGCCTTTGGAACGCATTTGCACTAGGGATGAGCACGGGCCTGCACATCTCGGCCCGGCCCGGCCCGCCAGATAGTCCGGCCCGTCCCGGCCCGGCCCGCACCTTCAAAATGCAGGCCCGGCCCGGCCGGCCCGGCCCGTCCAACTGCTCAATATCGCAGGCCCGGCCCTACAGTGGACGAGATATCGAAAAAAGTTTGTGTATGTGTATGTATATACACAAACGATTTTTTTGTGTTTTGTGTATGTGTATTTTTTGTGTATATACGTATATTTTTTAGTTTGTGTATGTGTATTTTTTTGTGTATACCGTAGGTGCAAAACATTCGTAAATATTCGTAAGCAACAGCGGATTTGAATCACCACGGAATCCGTAAATCCTCCCGTAGAGCCCAAGGTCACTATACCTAGGTAGCTAAACCTGCCATTTCCTCGAGCTGGACGAACTGTGGAGAGGTGCAATATGAGTCATAGCCTCAGTGCTACCTTGTCGTCGTTTTAACATTACGAGCAATTGCACTCAGTGGGGTGGCTACATTCCTTCATCTACGCTAAACTTCTCTTCGAAAAACATATGCAGGATGGCAATTGCTTCCAGTGGCTGATGATTGAGGTGCTGGGAGCGAGGTAGTGAGCGCGCATAGGTGTGTTCTCAAGGGAAGTGTACGCGCATATTTGCATTACCTTTACCGCCACCCTCAAGAGGAGAGAGGAAAATAGACACAAGTTGGAGTATTAGAAGTTAGAATAGTAAATAGTCAGTCAAGATCATGCATGCCAACGCCAATCTTTAGGAGGGCAGTCCATACGCACGCACGCACGTACACCCGCGCGCGCGCGCGCACGCACGCACGCACGCACGCACGCACGCACGCACGCACGCACGCACGCAATGACGCTGCAATGGCTATTGGGAATGACGATGATGCGGTTGCGTGGTTTCGGCACTCGGCAGACGTGCGTCCTCTGAGAAGCTGTGCATGACCATAGTGGAAAAAAAACCAGAAGAACAAACAAACAATGAACAAATGAACATAGATTTACATGTAGAGTAGTTGCGCAAAGCCTCGATACGATTTTTGAAAAATATTATGCAGGCACCTCTCAAAATTGCCATAAAAATACAGTAGAAATACACAAACTGTAAAATACACAAACTTTGTGTATTCCATCATGTTTGTGTATGTATATGTATATTGGATTTTGCTTGTGTATGTATATGTGTATGTGTATATACGTATATAATACACAAAAAAATACACAAAAATTGTTTGTGTATGTATATACTCGTCCACCCTACCCGGCCCGGCCCGCCACACGAAATAAGTACAGTCACTACAGTGTACAATTTACTGAAATACCGTATGCCAATTACTTAACGGAATGGCGCGTCCACCTCTCAGAATCGCAGTTCACAACTATTTTACGGCCTTTGCACCATTTTGAGCGCGAAAGACGCGCGTCATAGAATACAAAGTTGCTAATACGGTGCAGAATAGTCGCCGATACTTACAATGCACTACATAGGTAGCTATCTACGTTGGCCAGCCAAGAACGTCCGCCCCGGCCCGGCCCGGCCCGCAAAACGGGCCTGGAATTCCGGCCCGGCCCGGCCCATGCTCATCTCTAAAGGCTGATTCACAATTAACGGTCTTCCCATCGGTCTCGGTCTCGGTCTCGGTCTTCGCATCGGTCTCGGTCTCGGTCTCGGTCTTTTTGACCCATGCAAAACTGACAACGCGTTGCCTCCGGTCTTTCAATGATCTTCGGTTAAATGCGCGCCTTTCAGCGTATTTAAGAGCGTACTGTGGCCCTTGTTTTCGACCTGTTTCATTTTTTTTATGCAACTTCCATAGGAAACAAAAAATGCAGACGCAGTAGACGACGGGAACGCACTACCACCAGACAAACAGACAGACATTGTGCGGCAGACGCAGACCGCCGCCAGCGCTTCTGGCCGCCGCCAGGAGCGCGGACGCCGCTACAGGAGCTGTCGTCAGCGCCGCCGTCGACACCGTTGCCGCTGCTGCCGACGCTTTCGCTGACGCTGCCGCTTTTGCCGACGCTTACAGAAAATGTAGGACAATGCCGTCGTGCCCGTCCACCTTGACGTATGCAATGGCAGCGCAGATTTTCCCGCCGCCGTGTCTTTAGAGACGTGCAGCCATGCCGCCGCCGTTTTTTTTTGATTTTTGGTATAAGAGCAGTTGCAGTGTATAAGCGCCACCTACACCTGTTGAATACGACGCATCGTAAACTCTTCCTTGTTTTCAATTTCGGCTAATTTCCTAGTCGCTTCACCCTTATGCGAATACCGACAAATTCTTTGAGAGTGACGGCTATAGTAAAGCGTGACTACGGTAGCGCGCGCGTTCAACACGAGTTCAATGAAGACCGATGAAGACCGGAGCAAATGTTCAAAGTTCCCAACATCGTCGGTCTCGGTCTCGGTCTCGGTCTTCGCATCGGTCTTGGCTGTTTAGCATGGGAAGACCGAGACCGAGACCGAGACCGATGGGAAGACCGTTAATTATGAATCAGCCTTAATTTGCACAATGATTCGCTGGTCAAAAGCCGGTATTGTCACGCGCGCTTCCACGTTTGAATACTCCAATGAAAGCCCAGTGTAGAAACCGGTTGGAAGCATAAATGCCCAGACCGTTTATTTGCGGCGGTATACCTATATATACATATATGTACATACATGTTCACGTGACATGAGGAACTCACCGAAAAATGATGTACAGCAGGCAGACCGAAGTGAGGCTAATCAGCATGAAAGTACAGCCGATCGTCTGCACCGCCGTCGTTGCCGTTTTCTCTGCCTTGGATAGAATCTGCATTCGGGAAAAAATAATAGTGTCCCCAGGGGTAAGGGATAGTTTGTTGTGCCGTGTGCCTTTTATGGGCAAAAATATAGTGGTAGGTACAGTTATATCGTGTATACACACTACTACTAACCAATAATAGTACGTTTCAATAACTATTAAGACACGCTTTTTGTAAAAACCAACCTGGTTCAACCAGAGGGTGGCACAATCCCCGAATTATTTTTTGATTTTTTTGAAAAAAATGTTTCTAGACCAGAATCTGATGGGGATTCCAATGATCAACTCGAAATTTTGATTTTCGCTCCGCAACTTTTTTTATGCGCAAAAAACCGTTTTTTGGCTCAAAATTTTTGGTACTTTCATTTTGGGGCCGTAACTTGCGATTTCGAGCTCGAAACTGAAACTTAAAGGCAGATTCGGAATCTTCGTGAAATTGCGCGTCTTTTTGGTGCTGAAATGGCGCAAGTAATATTTACGCACAAATACGAAAACACGCATTGAAAATTTGGTTGGATCAGAAATTTGAGGTTATTAGCTTGCGGTTTCTGCGAAACCGGTTTGCACACCACGAAACCCAGTTCAGATGAAAGCCCGTTTCATTCTGCGTCGAATGAGCTATGAACGGTCGAATTTGGGGCATACGTCTGGATCGAAAAATCCACTTGAAGTTGTCGACTGGTAGGCAAAAGTCGACTTACTGGGAATCTAGCATTCTTTATAGTTCTTCTTGGCCTCACCCCAGACCAAAGTCTTGCGCGGTCGCATGTGGGCATGAAATGTCTGCGAATTTCCCGAATTAGACTATACCCCAAAATATGGTCTGTATTGGCGTACTGCAATGCAAGCGTTACGTTGTGCATGTTTCCCCATTGCCCCAGCAGCTTGTTTCGCATGTGGTTTCTGCAAAACCGGTTTGCACACCACAAAACCCAGTTCAGATGAAAGCCCGATTCATTCTGCGTCGAATGAGCTATGAATCGTCGGATTTCGGGCATACGTCTAGATCGAAAAATCCACTCGAAGTTGTCGACTGAGTGGCAAAAGTCGACTTGCGCTGAATCAACAGTCAGTTGGTGCGTGAAATACAGCGCTACCAGCGAAATTATATATATTTCGACAATAATACTGCTAACAGACCTGAAACCACTTCCTGGTGCATGGAGATTGCATTTAGCATGGTATGTGTCATGCAGTAAGTGTAGGTTGGACCAAAGCAGGAGGGGGGGGTGGGGGTGATGCTGCTTTTCTGGCAGGATTGCCTGACTCTGGGAGGGGGGGCCTGCAGGCCGTGAGGCACAGCGGAGCAAACAATGGACATGAAGCGATGATGACGACGTAGTACTAGAAGGCATGGGAATCTGGCGCTAGCCCAGCCTCACGTCCATCGCGAGCAAGGTGCTCGTGACGACTGCCAGCTCGGCGCCCCGCCCTCCAGGCGCAGGCCTCTCCATCACTGGCTTGGCGGCGATAGTACATCAGGCACGGGCAGCGTCTTTTTTGTTCTCAACAAACCCTTTGTGACAGGTCGGTCAACTTGCAATTGACAAACACGGTCAATCTTGAGGCCAAAAAATGGCTGTAAGCTGTAAAGCCAGAAGCGCCATTCTCTGTGTATGTGTAGTGAAAAAACGCGAACAGGCGTACATACATGTACAACTTATGTTAGTGTACGACTGTACTTATTTCTTGGGATGGGCCGGGCCTCGCCGGGCCTGCATATAGAGCAGTTGTATGGGCTGGGCTGGGCCTGTGCCGTGTTCTTTACACATGGGTCGGTCCGGGCTGGGCTGGACGATCTGGTGGACTGGGCCGGGCCGAGATCTTCAGGCCCATGCTCATCCCTACTACCTACACACCACCCAGTTACACATATGGGACACCCTGCAATAATTGCGGTTCCCATGGTCATGCGGGGTGACCCCCCACTATTCTTCCATCACTCACTCAATCCGCAATCCCCTGAACCCCAGAATTTTTTCAAAGGATTTTCACCCTGTCTAACATTTTGTCAAATGTCCCCCTGCTCCAGAGTCCACCCCCTCCCACTCTCCAGTTGACCTGACCCGGTTGCAGGTATGTCTCCCCCACCCCTAACAGCACACCCTGAGGAACATAAATGGTTGTAATTTCCCCAGTTTGGACGAAAAAGTTGAGAGAACACTGAGGGGTGTAACATGGGACATGGCTACCCTCTCACTTTTTGCTCCAGAGACCCCCCCCCCCCCACCAAAAGGTGTCATTTACCTCCTCCCCCACTCCAGACCTCATTACAATTATGCCTCAGACCCATACAAGGTCTGGCCGAGTGGGGGGGGGGTCAAAATTGGGTGTGGGTAGATATTCTGAATTGGAACGAATATTTTTGGTTGAAAGCATTTTTGGTCAAGACAAGGTCAACATGCATTGCATTTTTAGCGGTTGTATGAGCATACCGCAACCTATGATAAGAGCGCCTCTTAGAGGCCATCAGAAGTTATAAGCGCTCACCCTATGGTAAGCGCACCCCCCCCCCCCCTCTTCATAATTACCACCGCCTCTCACAATTCGCACCACACCCCTGTAGTCTGGGATGATCCCACGCAGAACTATGGACAATTCTAAATTCCCAGCAAGTCGACTTTTACCACTCAGTCGACAACTTCGAGTGGATTTTTCGATCTAGACGTATGCCCGAAATTCGACTGTTCATAGCTCATTCGACGCAGAATGAATCGGGCTTTCATCTGAACTGGGTTTGGTGGTGTGCAAACCGGTTTCGCAGAAACCGCAAGCGAAAAACCTCAAAATTCTGATCCAACCAAATTTTCAATGCGTGTTTTCATATTTGTGCGTAAATATGACATGCACCATTTCTGCACCAAAAAGACGCGCAATTTTACGAGGATTCCGAATCTGCCTTTAAGTTTCAGTTTCGAGCTCGAAATCGCAAGTTACGGGTCAAAAACGGAAGTACCAAAAATTTGGAGCCAAAAAACCGTTTTTTGCGCATAAAAAAAGTTGCGGAGCGAAAATCGAAATTTCGAGTTGATCATCGGAATCCCCATCAAATTCTGATCTAGACACATTTCTTTCAAAAAAATCAAAAAATAATTCGGGGATTGTGCCACCCTCTGGTTGGTTTTTACAAAAAGCTAGTCTTA
>JASAMY010001543.1:0-18012 GCA_030248085.1 Paralinhomoeus sp. GSCO2_6 | reverse complement strand
TCTGGGTCTCATAGTGTACGGCGTCCTCACTATGGACACTGCATACCTGTAGGCTGTAACCGGGTCTGGAAGAGTGGAGGGGGGGCGCCCCAAAAAGTGGCCGAATTCTGGGGGGGGGGGGGGTGTCGGAGCAAAAAAAGGGGTAAATGGGGCTATTTTTGTTATACTGGTATTCTTTCGGCCGATAAACGGGCATGCACAACTTATTCAGCTGTTTTATGGTCATCATAGAACAATTAAAAGCACAAACATTTACCCACTTTTATCGTTTTAGACTGAGTGAAAATCCCTTGGGACTATCTCTGGGAGGGGTTGGGGTGTGTTGAAAATAGTGGGGGTAAACCCCCCAACACCCCCCCCCCAGTTACAGGTCGTCACGGACAGAGACAGTCCGGGCAACATTTTGACGTCGTCGTTTCACACATACCATCGCGTCACTGTGAATCGGGTTTCGTCGCGCGAGTAGAGGCCGTCGCGCTTGTCTCCTCCCCGCTGCATCCGCTTAAATCGCCATTTCGCGTCGTCTTGTTGCGAGTCGAAGCAAAACAACAGCGACGCCGGTCGCGCCGGAGACATGGGAACGAGCATCGTACACTGTCTACAGTACCTCACTCTCAATATATGGAGCCCACTCGCCCCCCCCCCTTTTACGCCTTTCACTTTACTAGGCCCTACCTATGTATAAGTACCCACTAAAATACCTGTTCCCTCACACAATTTGTGACCGTCTCCAGTCGAAACTATTTTTGTAATCGGGCCGGTGTGTGTAGACGTGGCAAACATGCGACCCTGCATATCACACTCTAAATGGTACTGCATTAGTCGAAACAATAACCAAACTTACAACACAGGAAGTCGGATAGCGCAGTGCGGTTTGACTTGTTCTCCTGTCCTTGTGGCACAACAACCATGGAAGTCAGTTGGGTAACGAAGTCGTACTGAACATACATGTACGGTAAGCGGGTTTTTGAAGTGTGGGGGGTGGGGAGGGGTCGGAGACCATGCTGGGTGGCCTGGGGAGGGGGCAGATTTACGGCTGGGCCCCTCCCCAACCAGCTACATGTATGGTGAACGCAGTGAAAAGGCATTCCTCAAGTCACCGCTTCTGAATTCCAACACTGTTTGCCATCCTATACCTTGAGGCCGAGAAAAAGGAGCCATGTTTTTTCTTGCGCTGCCTCTCCAGCTGCGAGTGGGCTAGCTCGGTTTAGTGCCAACAGCTTCTTAATCCTCTTGTGCACCCACATTCTCTCGACGAAGCCGCCGACAGTCGCAGAGCCACAAGCTACGAGTATTCTTGATACCAAGTGCCTTACGAACGGTGGAAACGACCTCGCTAAGAATGGACGCATTTTAGGAGGCTCACCCGAGCCCGAAAGCTGAACACCGAGAAGAATTCAGACAAGATTGGCCACCACTTACGTTTGAAGAGTCACCGTGACCCTGCTGATATGCCTCTTGCCATTTGTGGTCTCTTCTTTCAGACAGATGCGATTGTTAAGCGGGAAGTGTTGCGCGGGACCGTGCTAAATTCAGAGCCTCTCAGAAATCGTTGTTAGTGTGGTCGGTGACCAAAGATGAGACGTCCAAGGCCTCACTGGACATAGTGAACTTTGACGTTTCGTAAGCAGAGGAGTTTGAATTTGGCGATTAGAAATCTGAGTGGCTCAATACCCACTCACCATCACTCAACAGGCAGGCGGCACCACCACCATCGGTACGGTGCGTCCGTCCGTCCGTCCGTCCTGTCTAGCTGCATACCACGGGTACCTTCAAGCTGCAGCGGTACGTCGGAGTCCTCATAGACCTGGCGGGAGAGTCCCTTGTTCTGGGCACAGATCTCGCGAATGAGTGTAAAGTTTGCGTCATAACCGATTGCGATCCCGTGGATGCTGTAGTCTGACAGAACATGAGAACCATAGTAATGCACTCAACAAGAGTCCATGGAATCCGCCATGATAAATCTGTTATGTAGTTGTTTCCCTAGAGTTGAGCAAGCTGACTCAACACGCCTAGTATGCTATGAGGTATACACCACACGGATTCGCCAAGTTCATTGGAAGTGGGAAGGCAAAGACAACGAAAGACAACAAAGCGAGGCAGGCCCAATGCGAACGCATCACTGACAAAACAATGGCAGGGCAGGTCAGGTCCAGCACATGCTCCTGTCGTCTAGTACTTAGTCTTAGCATCATTTGGTTCTGTGCCATGAAGAAGCAGAGAACAAACCGGTCTCCTTGTTGAGTTCTCGGATGCCCTTGAGCAGTGCTGGGCTGTCGATGCCCAGTGAAGGCCTTCCCTCAGTTAGATAAATGATCATGGAGTGCAGGGACAGCGCAGGGGCGTATGGGGGGGGGGGGGTACCGTCATACCGTCACGCGATGAAGCCAGTTATTTCTCGCAGGTCATTTTTTACTCTCTCTTATTTTTTTCGTCGTCAGGGGGGAAAAATTCGCAGTGGGCTCCGTCCGTCCGTCCGTCCGTCCGTTCGTTGCCATCGGGTCTCTTTTATTTATGGCCTCGACGGATCGGGCTGAAATTTTAAAGAAGCATTCTTCAGACCAGACTCCAGTACTCAAAAAAAACAGATTTTAAGAATTAACAAAACAAAGAAAAAATAGTCGAAAAGTACGTTCTAGCATAGAACCTGGGCGTTTCCAATTCTGCGAGCGAAATTTTTGTCAATTCTGGGTGAAACCGTCACTGTTAAAGAAATACAGAAAGTCTCTAACGGCCGAACCCTGCCGCCGAGCGGAAGCCTTTTTGAAGCTAGCTTGTTCTTTCAGCATTTGTTGATTTCCCTACTATTGATTTTCGTTTTGCCCCGATGACGTGCTAGCCCCTTCCCTCTACGTAGTCCAGACTCCGCATACGCCCCTGCTCATGAGCACCTCGCCCTTGTACGCTTTCAACTTCTGGAGCGCGTCCTGGATGGCTCCTCGTACAGATTGCCGCCTGCAATTCACGACAGCGCGTGCGGGCGTGCGCGCGCGACAGGCGACAGGGCAGCGTATGGCCTAGTGGTTGGGGTCTAAGGTTCGAGCGCGCAAGGTCATGGGTTCGATTCTTGCTGGATCCACTAGATCGAGTACTTTCTAATTAATGGCATTTCCTTGTGCCGTCGCTACTCCAGATTGCAGATGGCGTTCGGACGAATGTCTCTCCGGCTACTTACCTATGCGGCTCTAGGCGGGAAGGCGTCACGGAGGAGGAGGGACAATGCAATATGGGCCATTGACGGCCTCCTCAGCGTTGCCCAAAAACAACAGCAGACAACAGTAGACTCCAGTACCCCCAATCGCTTCCCGGGCGGCGACGAACTCGACGGCCTCCTCGACGTTGGGCCTCGCCGGCCAGCGCGGCACTCGTCCTTCCAGGGCCTCACCTCGTCATTCAACGTCAGCACGTTGAACCAGTCGCTGGGACGCAGCTGGCCGAGAATCGACGCTGATCGCCAGCGGCTGGAAATTCTACCTTTAGTAGAGAGCCTGTTTTAGTCGAACCATACTCATGCCTCTAAATTGGGGGGGGGGCCCCCTAGCGGGGAGAGGGGTCCCATCCCCACCTTCAAGGTCGACCACCGAGACTGGTGGGTACTTGTGATTTGTACAGTGTTATGTCATGTCAGATGTTGGCTAACCTAATTGTTGCTGGAGACCATTTTTCCATATGTAGCATTCTATTTCCATCGACTCAACAACAGCTAATTGTACGTTTTGGATCACGAGAAGCATGTGGGAAGGAAGCGCTTGTCGGTACGATGCCGGAACACGTCATGTTTCTGTGCAAAAAATCGCCCAAAAAGTGTACACAGATTGCATTATTTACAGTGTATTTTGTCCAACAAGTGCCAATATGCAAAACCCGGGCCCCGGTGGGGCCCCGGGGGGGGGGGAGGCACCCCTGGAGAATTGGCTGCAGTTTGACAGCGTACGGCGAGTTGCTCAGATTTCGTGCGAAGCATTTTGCCCGACTGGTCGAGCACGAAGACGAGGTGATTGCCACCGGTGTCCGGGATGTCGGGCAGTGCCACGAAGTCCAAGAAGTAGCCGTTGACGATCTTAGATCTGTCCAGATTTCGAGAAATAACTTCCAATCCAAAAGAACCTGAATCTCGCCGGGGTTCGAGCCGATGTCCACGTCGTACAAGACGACGAGCTGGACGTGGGACGCGCCGGCGTTTGGTTGGAACGAAATGTGCGCCAATGAAACTCCTTCCGTCCGAGTCACGCTCTTGAGGACGTTGGCGTCGTCTAAAGATTTACTTACAAATGCGCCTTGCGTACGTGTATGTGTGTGTGTGTGTGTTTGTATGCTTCGAGTAAACTCGCGAACCGCTTGACGTACGTGGACGCGCGATGGCTCGATCGAATGCTCGCGACCCCGAGATGGTCATGGGCAAGGTCGATTTTTGATATGCAAATTCTTACCGTAGTTATGGCGCATTTTCAAAGTTTGCAGCACAGATTATAACTACCAAACGAATTGCACGTGGATGAATTGCTCATCAAAAGACTCGGCCTCAACGTCGCGAGTCATTTTGCACATGCTCCCGCATAATTATGCAAATGAAAATTATGTAAATAATGCAAATTCTGCTGCCAACTGGCTGCACAATTTCACCCACATGGTTGATGTTGCGTGGTCAGTTGACACCTTTCGGCAGCAAGTCACTGCTAAAAGTGACAACGCTCAACTAGCTGGGCCAAGTGCCTCCCTTCGGGGAGTGGCTGAAAGCCCCAACTGCTTTTTGAAAGAATACTGTAAGTGTGGAACATTGTATCTTGCGTAATTGGAAAATGGAAAATCAACTGTTCATTGATGAATTGCATATCAAATGACTCGGCTAGACGTCACGAGGACTGTATGTGTGGCAACGCACGCATGCAAGCAAGCACGCACGCGCGCGCGCATTGGCACGCACGCATGCACGCACGATATATAAAGGGTGTTTTTTTTAAATTAACCGATTTGTTTCTTGAATAACTTTTTATTTCCAAGACCGATTTTCGTGAAATTTGGACCATGGACGCAGAACGCTTTGGGATTTTGTCTAAAAGAGGGAATCATGGAAATCGGAATAAGCTTTCAAAAAGTTATGACCTTTCAAAGTTGAAGGCCAAATTTGCAAGTCAGTAATCCAGGTGCGCAGCATGCACACCACAGTCAAGCGCCTTTCTTCTCAGGCCATCTGCACCAAAATTTAAGGTTATGTGCGAAATTTCATGGGCTACACGATGACGTTAACCGTTTTGAGCGGCATTTGGAATTTGCATCACATCAGTGGCAAAATTCAAAGTCAGTGCAAAAGTCGCTCACTGCTAATGCATTTCACCAAAAGTTCTCTATTGAAAGTGGAACATATGAATTTGATAGAGTACAACTGTGGGGAATGTTCTGAGGATTATTTGACCCGATTATGTTGATGAGCCAGCTTTTACACCTCAGCAGTGGCAGCCCAAAATCTGAAAATCCACAAAAACGTTGCATCTCATGGAAAAACTTTGGAAGTCTGCTTCTAAACAAAGAGTTGTTGAATTTACATAAAAGAAGGGTGGTTTAGAATCGACATATCCTCAGGACATTCCCCACAGTTGTAGTCTATCAGATTTTTATTTTCCACTTTCAATAGAGAACTTTTGGTGAAATGAGTTACCAGTGCGCGACTTTTGCACTGACATTGAATTTTGCCACCGATGTGATGCAAATTCCGAATACCGCTCAAAACGGATAACGTCATCGTGTAGCCCATGAAATTTCGCACATAACCTGAAATTTTGTTGCAGATGGCCTGAGAAGAAAGGCGTTTGACTGCGGTGTGCATGCTGCGCGCCTGGATTACTGACTTGCAAATTTGGACTTCAAGTTTGAAAGGTCATAACTTTTTGAATGCTTATCCGATTTCGATGATTCCTCTTTAGACAAAATCCCAAAGCGTTCTGCGTCCATGGTCCAAATTTCACGAAAATCGGTCTCTGGAAATAAAAAGTTATTCAAGAAACAAATCGGTTAATTTAAAAAAAACACCCTTTATATATCGTTCGTTCGTTAAGTTTCGCTCATCGGTCTCTTTATTTACCGGCCTTGACGATCGGGGTTAAATTTTAAAGAAGCATAATTTTTATATCAAATATATTTTAAGAATTAAATAAAAAGAACTTCTAGAGGTAGGGACCCGGGCGTTTCCACCTGCGAGCGAAATTTCCTGTCAATTCTGGGGTGAAACCGGCAGTGCGAAGAAATGATCTCAAAGGGAACCTGCCGCCGACGGAAGCCTTTCTAGTGCAACTTGTCCTCCATTTGTCTCGATTTTGGCTCACTGCAGCCCCTTCCCTCTAGAGTCCAATTCCGCATGCGCCCCCTGCTCATGGAGCACCTCGCCTTTGTACGCCTTTCCGCTTTCTCGGAGCCGCGCTATGGCTCTGTACCGCCCAATTCACGCAGGGGCGCGCTGCGGCGTGCGCGCGCGACAGGCGACAGGGCAGCGTGGGGTCTTGGGTTCGAGCGCGCAAGGTCATGGGTTCGATTCTTGCCGGATCCACTAGATCGCAGCACTTCCACTCAACCGGCATTTCCTTCGTGCCGTCGCTACTCCAGATTGCAGATGGCGTCGACCGAATGCTCTTCGGCCACTTACTGCATTGTGCCGGCCTCGCCGGGAAGGCGCTCAGCGAGGGAGGGATGCAAATGACCGGGCCGATTCGACGGCCTTCTCTTGCCTGGAAAAACAGCAGACAACAGGCGCCCCTTCAGGGGGGCCACCTCCAACGTCAGGATACTTTGCAACCAGCTCGCTGGCAGCAGTGGTGGCCGGAGAATCGAATGCGTCATTTCGCAGCGGCCGGAAAATTCAGCTAGAGCTGTTCGAGTCGAAACTTGCACCTCATGCCTTGAAATTGGGGGGTAGAGCATCCCCCACCTTTGCTCGACCACCCAGACGCGGTGGCTCTGCGTCGTAGAGCGTCACGTCATGTCAGATGTCGGCTGGCAATTGTTGCTGGAGACTATTTTTCCATATTGCATTCTATTTCCATTGCACTCAACACACTACTGTACGTTTTGCACCACGAGGGGGAGCACGCGGGGGAAGGAAGCGCCTCGCGGGTACGATGCCGGGAACACGTCATGTTTCTGTGCAAAAAATCGCCCAAAGTGTGTACAGATTTGATTAATTTTTCCTGTATCCAACAAGTGCAATATGAAAATGTGGACCGGGTTCGGCCCGGGGGAGGGGAGAATCGGCTGCAGTTCGACAGCAACTCAGATTTCGTGCGAAGCATTCCGCCCACGGTCGATTCGAGCATGGAGACCAGGGCGATGGGTCGCCGTGTCCGGGATGTCGGGCAGGAAGTTCCAAGAAGGAGCCTGTTGACGATCTTAGATCTGTTCCCAATTTTCGAGAAATAACTTCCAATCGGAACCTGACCTCGCCGGGGTTCGAGCCGAATTTCCACGTCGTACGAGACCACAGTGAGGATGTGCTGGTGTTTGGTTCGCGGCGGTCAACCAACCCTTTCAGCTCACGCTTCTCGAGGCGGTTTGGCGTCGTTGAAAGATCTACTCACAACGCGCTTTGCGTACGGGTGTATGTGTGTGTGTGTGTGTGTTTGTATGCTTCGAGTAGGCTTTGCCGAACCGCTCTTACCGTACGTGGACGCGCGCCCGGTCGATTTGAGACCGGTCACGGGCAGGTCGATTTCGATATGCAAATTCTTACCGTAGTTATGGCGCATTTTCAACTTTGCAGCACAGATTAACACTACCAAAAGCCAATCCACGTGGTATTAATTGCTCATCAAAACACCTCGCTCTCGACGTCAGCCCATTTGCACATGCTCCCGCATAATTATGCAAATGAAAATTATGTAAAATAATGCAAATTCTGCCGGCCCCAACTGCTGACCACACGGGGTCGACGTCGCCGTGGTCAGCTCAGGACGGAGGCAGGCTTGCTAAAAGTGACAACGCTCAACCAGCCGGGCCAAGTGCCTCCCTTCGGGGAGTGGCTGAAAGCCCCAACTGCTTTTTGAAAGAATACTGTAAGTGTGGAACATTGTATCTTGCGTAATTGGAAAATGGAAAATCAACTGTTCATTGATGAATTGCATATCAAATGACTCGGCTAGACGTCACGAGGACTGTATGTGGCAACGCACGCATGCAAGCAAGCACGCACGCGCGCGCGCATTGGCACGCACGCATGCACGCACGATATATAAAGGGTGTTTTTTTTAAATCACCGATTTGTTTCTTGAATAACTTTTTATTTCCAAGACCGATTTTTGTGAAAATTGCACCATGGACGCAGAACGCTTTGGGTTTTGTCTAAAAGAGGAATCATCGAAATCGGATAAGCTTTCAAAAAGTTATGACCTTTCAAAGTTGAAGTCCAAATTCGCAAGTCAGTAATCCAGCGCGCAGCACTCCACCGCAGTCAACGCCTTTCTTCTCAGGCCATCTGCAAAATTTCGGGAATGTTCTGAAGGATTTCATTTGTTTCTACCCGATACTATCGTTGATGAGCCAGCTTTTACACCTCAGCAGTGGCAGCCCAAAATCTGAAAATCCACAAAAACGTTGCATCTCATCCAGAAAGTGGAAAAAACGAGCGGGGTTGTCGTTCTACCTTCTTTTATGTAATTTCTTTGGAAGTCTGCTTCTAAACAAAGAAAGTTGTTGAATTTACAAGGGCGCCACGCGAGGCCTAAAAGAAGGGTGGTTTAGAATCCGTACATATCCTCAGGACATTCCCCACAGTTGTAGTCTATAAGATTTTTATTTTCCACTTTCAATAGAGAACTTTTGGTTAAAAGAGTTACCAGTGCGCGACTTTTGCACTGACATTGAATTTTGCCACCGATGTGATGCAAATTCCGAATACCGCTCAAAACGGATAACGTCATCGTGTAGCCCATGAAATTTCGCACATAACCTGAAATTTTGTTGCAGATGGCCTGAGAAGAAAGGCGTTTGACTGCGGTGTGCATGCTGCGCGCCTGGATTACTGACTTGCAAATTTGGACTTCAACTTTGAAAGGTCATAACTTTTTGAAAGCTTATCCGATTTCGATGATTCCTCTTTTAGACAAAATCCCAAAGCGTTCTGCGTCCATGGTCCAAATTTCACGAAAATCGGTCTTGGAAATAAAAAGTTATTCAAGAAACAAATCGGTTAATTTAAAAAAAACACCCTTTATATATCGTGCGTGCATGCGTGCGTGCCAATGCGCGCGCGCGTGCGTGCTTGCTTGCATGCGTGCGTTGCCACACATACAGTCCTCGTGACGTCTAGCCGAGTCATTTGATATGCAATTCATCAATGAACAGTTGATTTTCCATTTTCCAATTACGCAAGATACAATGTTCCACACTTACAGTATTCTTTCAAAAAGCAGTTGGGGCTTTCAGCCACTCCCCGAAGGGAGGCACTTGGCCCAGCTAGTTGAGCGTTGTCACTTTTAGCAGTGACCTGCTGCCGAAAGGTGTCAACTGACCACGCAACATCAACCATGTGGGTGAAATTGTGCAGCCAGTTGGCAGCAGAATTTGCATTATTTACATAATTTTCATTTGCATAATTATGCGGGAGCATGTGCAAATGACTCGCGACGTCGAGGCGAGTCTTTTGATGAGCAATTCATCCACGTGCAATTCGTTTGGTAGTGTTAATCTGTGCTGCAAACTTTGAAAATGCGCCATAACTACGGTAAGAATTTGCATATCAAAAATCGACCTTGCCCATGACCATCTCGGGGTCGCGAGCATTCGATCGAGCCATCGCGCGTCCACGTACGTCAAGCGGTTCGCGAGTTTACTCGAAGCATACAAACACACACACACACACATACACGTACGCAAGGCGCATTTGTAAGTAAATCTTTAGACGACGCCAACGTCCTCAAGAGCGTGACTCGGACGGAAGGAGTTTCATTGGCGCACATTTCGTTCCAACCAAACGCCGGCGCGTCCGACGTCCAGCTCGTCGTCTTGTACGACGTGGACATCGGCTCGAACCCCGGCGAGATTCAGGTTCTTTTGGATTGGAAGTTATTTCTCGAAATCTGGACAGATCTAAGATCGTCAACGGCTACTTCTTGGACTTCGTGGCACTGCCCGACATCCCGGACACCGGTGGCAATCACCTCGTCTTCGTGCTCGACCAGTCGGGCAAAATGCTTCGCACGAAATCTGAGCAACTCGCCGTACGCTGTCAAACTGCAGCCAATTCTCCAGGGGTGCCTCCCCCCCCCCCCCCGGGCCAAACCGTGGCCCAGGTTTTGCATATTGGCACTTGTTGGACAAAATACACTGTAAATAATGCAATCTGTGTACACTTTTTGGGCGATTTTTTGCACAGAAACATGACGTGTTCCGGCATCGTACCGACAAGCGCTTCCTTCCCACATGCTTCTCGTGATCCAAAACGTACAATTAGCTGTTGTTGAGTCGATGGAAATAGAATGCTACATATGGAAAAATAGTCTCCAGCAACAATTAGGTTAGCCAACATCTGACATGACATAACACTGTACAAATCACAAGTCCCCACCAGTCTGGGTGGTCGACCTTGAAGGTGGGGATGGGACCCCTCTCCCCACTACCCCCCCCCCCCAATTTAGAGGCATGAGTATGGTTCGACTCAAACAGCTCTACTAAAGGTAGAATTTCCAGCCGCTGGCGATGACGTCGATTCTCGGCCAGCTGCGTCCCAGCGACTGGTTCAACGTGCTGACGTTGAATGACGAGGTGAGGCCCTGGAAGGACGAGTCCGCGCTGGCCGGCGAGGCCAACGTCGAGGAGGCCGTCAAGTTCGTCGCCGCCCAGGAAGCGATTGGGGGTGCTGGAGTCTACTGTTGTCTGCTGTTGTTTTTGGGCAACGCTAGGAGGCCGTCAATGGCCCATATTGCATACCCTCCTCCGTGACGCCTTCCCGCCTAGAGCCGCATAGGTAAGTAGCCAAAGACATTCGTCCGAACGCCATCTGCAATCTGGAGTAGCGACGGCACGAGGAAATCCATTGAGTGGGAAGTACTCGATCTAGTGGATCCAGCAAGAATCGAACCCATGACCTTGCGCGCTCGAACCCAAGACCCCGACCACTAGGCCATACGCTGCCCTGTCGCCTGTCGCGCGCGCACGCCCGCACGCGCTGTCGTGAATTGCAGGCGGCAATCTGTACAGAGCCATCCAGGACGCGCTCCAGAAACTGAAGGCGTACAAGGGCGAGGTGCTCATGAGCAGGGGCGTATGCGGAATTGGACTACGTAGAGGGAAGGGGCTAGCACGTCATCGGGGCAAAACGAAAATCGATAGTAGGGAAATCAACAAATGCTGAAAGAACAAGCTAGCTTCAAAAAGGCTTCCGCTCGGCGGCAGGGTTCGGCCGTTAGAGACTTTCTGTATTTCTTTAGCAGTGCCGGTTTCACCCAGAATTGACAGAAATTTCGCTCGCAGATTTGGAAACGCCCAGGTTCTATGCTAGAACGTACTTTTCGACTATTTTTCCTTTGTTTTGTTAATTCTTAAAATCTGTTGATCTGGAGTCTGGTCTAAAGAATGCTTCTTTAAAATTTCAGCCCGATCCGTCGAGGCCATAAATAAAAGAGACCCGATGGCAACGAACGGACGGACGGACGGACGGACGGACCACTGCGAATTTTTCCCCCCTGACGACGAAAAAAATGGGGGAGAGTAAAAAATGACCTGCGAGAAGTAACTGGCTTCATCGTGTGACGGTATGACGGTACCCCCCCCCCCATACGCCCCTGCGCTGTCCCTGCACTCCATGATCATTTATCTAACTGAGGGAAGGCCTTCACTGGGCATCGACAGCCCAGCACTGCTCAAGGGCATCCGAGAACTCAACAAGGAGACCGGTTTGTTCTCTGCTTCTTCATGGCACAGAACCAAATGATGCTAAGACTAAGTACTAGACGACAGGAGCATGTGCTGGACCTGACCTGCCCTGCCATTGTTTTGTCAGTGATGCGTTCGCATTGGGCCTGCCTCGCTTTGTTGTCTTTCGTTGTCTTTGCCTTCCCACTTCCAATGAACTTGGCGAATCCGTGTGGTGTATACCTCATAGCATACTAGGCGTGTTAAGTCAGCTTGCTCAACTCTAGGGAAACAACTACATAACAGATTTATCATGGCGGATTCCATGGACTCTTGTTGAGTGCATTACTATGGTTCTCATGTGCTTTCAGACTACAGCATCCACGGGATCGCAATCGGTTATGACGCAAACTTTACACTCATTCGCGAGATCTGTGCCCAGAACAAGGGACTCTCCCGCCAGGTCTATGAGGACTCCGACGTACCGCTGCAGCTTGAAGGTACCGTGGTATGCAGCTAGACAGGACGGACGGACGGACGGACGCACCGACGGATGGTGGTGGTGCCGCCTGCCTGTTGAGTGATTGTGAGTGAGTATTGAGCCACTCAGATTTCTATCGCCAAATTGGAACTCCTCTGCTACGCAACGTCAAAGTTCACTATGTCAGTGAGGCATTGGACGTCTCATCTTTGGTCACCGACAACACCAACAACTATTTCAAAGGCTCTGAATTTAGCACGGTCCCGCGCAACACTTCCCGCTTGACAGTTGCATCTGTTGAAGAAGAGACCGCAGATGGCAAGAGGCATATCAGCAGGGTAATGGCAACTTTTCAAACGAAAGTGGTGGCCAATCTTGTCTGAATTCTTCTCGTGTTTAGCTTTCGGGCTCGGGTGAGCCTCCAAAATGCGTCCATACTTTAGCGAGGTCGTTTCCACCGTTCGTAAGGCACTTGGTATCAAGAATACTCGTAGCTTGTGGCTCTGCGACTGTCGGCGGCTTCGTCGAGAGAATGTGGGTGCACAAGACGATTAAGAAGCTGTTGGACGAAGCCGAGCTAGCCCACTCGCAGCTGGAGAGGCAGCGCAAGAGAAACATGGTCCTTTTTCTCGGCCTCAAGGTATAGGATGGCAAACAGTGTTGGAATTCAGAAGCAGTGACTGAAGGAATGCCTTTTCACTGCGTTCACCATACATGTAACTGGTTGGGGAGGGGCCCAGCCGGAAATTTGCCCCCTCCCCAGACCACCCAGCATGGTCTCCGACCCTCCCCACCCCCCACACTTCAAAAACCCGCTTACCGTACATGTATGTTCAGTACCACTTCGTTACCGAACTGACTTCCATGGTTGTTGTGCCACAAGGACAGGAGAACAAGTCAAACCGCACTGCGCTATCCGACTTCCTGTGTTGTAAGTTCAGTTATCTGTTCGACTAATGCAGTACCATTTAGAGTGTGATATGCAGGGTCGCATGTTTGCACGTCGCACACACCCGCCCAATTACAAAAATAGTTTCGACTGGAGACGGTCACAAATTGTGTGAGGGAACAGGTATTTTAGTGGGTACTTATACATAGGTAGGGCCTAGTAAAGTGAAAGGCGTAAGGGGGGGGGGGGGCGAGTGGGCTACATATATTGAGAGTGAGGTACTGTAGACAGTGTACGATGCTCGTTCCCATGTCTCCGGCGCGACCGGCGTCGCTGTTGTTTTGCTTCGACTCGCAACAAGACGACGCGAAATGCCGATTTAAGCGGATGCAGCGGGGAGGAGACAAGCGCGACGGCCTCTACTTCGCGCGACGAAACCCGATTCACAGTGACGCGATGGTATGTGTGAAACGACGACGTCAAAATGTTGCCCGACTGTCTCTGTCCGTGACGACCTGTAACTGGGGGGGGGGGTGTTGGGGGGTTTACCCCCACTATTTTTTCAACACACCCAACCCCTCCCAGAATCTTCCCAAGGGATTTTCACTCAGTCTAAAACGATAAAAGTGGGTAAATGTTTGTGCTTTTCAGTGTTATATGATGACCATAAAACAGCTGAATAACTCTGAATACCCATTTCTGACCAAAAAATACCAGTATAACAAAAAAATGCCCAGCTACCCCTTTTTTTGCTCCAGACACCCCCCCCCCCCCAGAATTCGGCCACTTACCCCCCCCCCCCCCCTCCACTCTTCCAGACCCGGTTACAGCCTACAGGTATGCAGTGTCCATAGTGACGCCGTACACTATGAGACCCAGATCGTCGTCGTTTTTGTTTCGTCGTCGAGTTCGTCGCGCCACTGTGAATCGGCCTCAACACTGACACTGACCGCTGCACGTGGAGCGGATTGTATGGCAGTTCCGCTGACCAGAACCTCACGCGTTCACCAAGGTAATTTTCCAGTGCAATTTCTGATTTCTAGCGTTTAGCATATCACAACTTCCCTCAGCACTTCACCGGCCTTCCATTCGTCTCGCTCCAATTCTCAGCATCGGCCGGTCAGCAGTGGAGAGATTCGCGCTTCAGCTGGCGCTGTGAGGTTCAGTGGCACCAAATCGACAGCCCTAGTCCAGACGCAAGCAGCTTCGCGCGCCACAGCCAAGGAAGCAGTCGCTCTCAACTGCTCCAAGGACGTCTTCCTCGTGCTGGACCGCACCGGCCGTGGCAATCTCCTGTCAATCCAGCTCTTCATCTTCGACCTCCTGGCCAAGATGGATGCCGAGCTGACAACGTCCACCGAGCTGCGCGTCTCGGTGGTGCAGCTGACGCGCGATCGAAAGTTCGTCGAGACGCTCCAGCTGGACGAGCCGCACGACAGAGCAAGCGTCAAACGTGCCGTGCTAGGCGTTGTCGGGAGTCTCCCGAATCGTCGCGACAACACCAAGAAAGTTCTCAAACAAGTCGCCGCCAACAACACCAACGTGCAGCACATGGCCTTCTTCCCTTCAGCGAAAGCGCAGTTGGGACCTGCAGAAGGAAGGCTTAGAGAGTTGGCAGAGAATGTTGACAAGTCGGTGGCGCTACTGGATGGACCGGCCAGCGCCTTCAACATTCTCAATCTGGCAAAAGTGTTCGGACAGGCCAACATAATCAAGAGACCGCACACTAATCAACTTGTGGCAATGTTCAACTGCGCGTCGTGATTTTCGTTCGATTGATACCATCGGCAATACATTGATCGATCATTGATCACTGAAATAGAGGTAGCCTAGCCAGACTTCTGTGGAAGTGACATACCGAATCATAAACCTAGATCTAGAATTACTTAGTCTTACTCACATAATAGATAGCGCAAAAGTCAATGTTTTGGCGATGGAAAAGGCTCCTTGCAGCCTTAACAACAAAACGTAACTCAAAAACAAAACAAAGCCTCAAAACTTAGTCGTTACGCTCCCTGGTACGCATGGTAAGCGCATGAGTTACGAAATTGCGATTCTCAGCTGACAGCGGCGCTTCAAGTGTGTGTCGCTACCCGCCTCCAACGACTTCTTGCTGCTGCTCTACGCGTTTGCAGTTGCCTGTCCATATGCGTTTAAAAATGCGCGTTTATCGGTTCTGTTCTTGGTTGTGTTGGTTGTGTATTTTGGTAAACGCCCAACGTATTTTTGTGCATACTCAGGAAATTACTGTAGAGCGTTAATTCAAGTTTTAAATAATATTTTTGAACAAGGAAGTCGAAATTGACATAACCACACAAGACCACAAGGATGCCGCTCGCTTCCGCGTTTACGGTCGCGGACGCGCTGACGTCGTTAAGGGTGCGAAATCTGCGAAAGTCTCTACGTTTCAATTTAAATTTCTAAATTTTGAAGAAAAATTTAGGCGCACGACGAAATCGCGGAAGAGGCGGTGGAAAATGCGTTCTCTTTAAACTTTGCCGACTTTGAAGGTTTGGACGAGGCGGTCACGTCGGAAAATCTTGAGCAGACGCAATTTTTGGAGCTACTGAACACCGGTTTTTGTTTATATTGTTTATTTATTTAATTGTAAATATTTATTTGCATTTTTGAAAATGTACATAATCGGATTCTGTGCCACTGTTGGCGACTCACATGTTCTCAACTTCTTTTGGTAATTTGTACGCATAATTCGCTTCAACGCGAGTATCAAGGTAACTCATCGCTCGCTCAGCTCGGGTTAAATTTTTATGGAACTTAAATTTGCATACTAATCCTCTAGACATATGTGTGAATGTGATGTATCCCAAAATCATTAAAATGCATAAAATTCTATCAAATAATTTAGCCGCAAAGGTCTGTTTCGAGTACGCAGCCAAAGCTGAAAGTCAGGCGCAGCTGTGGGACAAGCTCAACGACGCCCAGGCATTGATTTTTATTTTCTTTTATTTTTCAACACTAAAATAAATTCATCAAATTAATTCTAGTTGAAATGCAAGCCTGTGGTGGTGCTGTGTTTCTACTGCGTCGAAAAGTCGATTGGGACGCGCGACAATTTGGCATTGTCTTTGAGGGCACTGCACGCTGTCCGATTGTATTTGGCGTTCGTATCGGTGGAGGGTGCCAAGCAGCTGGGCTACTTCCACTCCTATCTCTATCAGGTGTTGTGTTGGCGTTTTTGCAGTGGATTTTAATTTTTTAAAGTTTTTTGGAACATTGTGCAAGTTGTTTCTATAAGTGCCCATGCAAGTTTGGACAGGGGGGGTGGCGTAAATCGAGAATTTTTTCCTGAAGTAGGGGTGGTGGACTGGAGGCAGATTGGAATTTTTGGGATGGAGTTTGCGTGGAAATTGCGCATAAATGGTCAATGGTGTCTAGTGTTGGCCACTGAAATGTACCAACACTATCTCAAAATGTAATTTGGAGAAGCCGTTTCTGTGTGCTTTTGAACCAAAAAATACAAAGATGCAGGCACAGTTTTCGAATAGAATCAGTTGTCTCTCTTTCCCAAAAAATTGTCCTTCAGCGCTGCTTGGACGCCGTCAATCTCGGCTGTTTACTTCTGCGAAAGGCGCAGTCGAATCGAAATCCCGGCAGAGGCAAAAAGCAGCAGCTGCTGCAACAAACCGGCAATAATTCGGACTTTTCCGCTTTGGATGGCAATTACGACGCGAGCGCGCACGCTCTCAAAGAGGTGCTAATTAAGACGGCCAAAAGCCTCCTGCTGCTCGTCAGACGCAGCGAATTCGGCGGCTCCGACGACGCCATCGGTACGTGTGTGCGTCTCGTTTATATCGGTAGTGGTTCTTTGCTTGTAATTTTTTTAAATTTTTTGCTCTGCTTTTTTGTGTCACGTTACAAATACGCCACGTATATAGAGGAAGCGGAGTGGTACTGTACATGTAAAGGAGGGGGGGGGGGCAGGGTTGCATAAAAAAAGAAATTTCAAGTTTTTTTTTTTAAATTGACTTAGGAGCGATCATTGGTGCCAAATACCTGTACTATAAGATACTTTTAGCCTATTAGAGTGTCAAACACAAGTACTAGTGCTTCCCTAAAGCCTTTAGAAGCATATTTAGCATCGTTTTAGTCAAATGGTGACAAAGCCGCTGCCTCTAAATGGTCGTGTACGGTATCGCACTATGTTGGGAACCAGTGGGGAACCCCAAAAGAGCTTAGTTTTGGTGCTAATAAGCAAGTTTATGCATGAATAACTACTAATTGTACCATCTAAACACCTTTTAAACGCCTTTTTGCCACTCAAAAGCTAAATTTTACCCAAAAACAGAGAAATTTTTTTTTAATTTAAAAAAAAATCCAACTTTTTTTTTTAAAAAAAAAAATTTTTTATTTTTTAAACTTTTTTTTTAAATTGTGCAACCCTGGGGGGGTGTGTTGCTTTACCCAGTCGGCAACTTACCATGCACACCATCCAAATAGAAAACAGAGTTGTACGTATGACTGGTAACACGTATGACAGATCCGTACACAGAACGTGGGGCTGTGGCGTAGTCTGCAAGGCGTTGGACTCCTGACCGCGAGGTCGGGGGTTCGATTCCTTGCTGGGCAAGGCCACGGCTACCCCCTTGGGCAAGGGGTTTAAACCACTGCTCCGGTTTCTGGCTGTACCGTGGCTTCGGCCTAAAATCAGTGCCAGGTGGGGGCCCACCTTGCCTCGCGGCAGAACAACGCCCACTGTTATGTATACGGCGCCGCCCTGTGATCCTCGTGATTCAGTTAACGGCCATTGTGCTGTGTCAGGTGGTTGTCGTCAAAATAAAGTTTTTTT
>JASAMY010001758.1:0-18018 GCA_030248085.1 Paralinhomoeus sp. GSCO2_6 | reverse complement strand
AGAGAAAAGGAAAAGAAAGCAAGAAGTGGCTGATTCACCCACATGCCGTAAACCCCATGTCCTCTGCGGCTATTGTTAGTGTCAGGCACTTTAAAAAAACCAGAAAGACAAAAATGATGATGGGGTCTGGGGGAAGCAGTTCAGGGTCTTTCACTTGAAGGCCCTGCTCTCTCTCTCGCGCCCGCGTGCCAGGCACACACACACACACACACACACACACACACACACACACACACACACACACACACACACACACACACACACACACACACACACACACACACACACACACACACACACACACACAGGTACACACACACACACACACACACCTGCGCCCATGTAGCTGACGGTTAAAACAGATTGCGTGTCGGCAGACCTCGACTTCCGCTCTTCCTTTCACGTTATCTCAGGGGTGGATGAAGCGATTTTGATGAAATTTTTTAACACTTGTAGCAGACGGTCCAGCTTCGACTGCCTCCAAGTTTCAGCCAGATCTATAATGTTGTTCAGAAGTTACTTACATAACAATTATTATATGATTAATCCTTTGTTTTCAAAGAACTGTAGTCCTTCTTTTTTGATCGGAACAATGTTTTGCGCACAGAGTGTTGTGGCAGAAATTCTCTTATTTATCTTGTAAAACAATTTTATAAATCGAACAATCAAGCTGAAGTCATTCGTCTCTTCAAAACGGAATTCCCAACGACAAAGCCGCCGTCAAGGCGCACCATTCTTGGCGACCGTAAAGCGTTTTGAGGAGACTGGCTCAGTTGGCTACCGTCCTGATCCCATGCCAAAGCCTGTCAGGGACTGAATAAACGGAAGAACGCGTTTTGCGTGTGATTCAGAACTCGCCAGAGAAGTCGACATGATGCCAGGCGCCAGAGAACGTCCATTTTTACCGTCTGCAAACTGTGCGTAACTTTTGATTAATGTGATAGATCTAGCTGAAACATGGATGAAGTCTAAGCTAAACCGTCTACTATAAGTGTTTTTAAAAATTTCATCGAAAATCGCTTCATCCACCCCTCAGATATGCTTGAACAAAGAGCGGAAGTCGAGACTTGCCCACGCTGTAGTTTCCTAGGGACCATTGGAGAATTTATGGTAACTGTACTTAGGGATGTGGGCACACCCCACAATACGGTGACGTTTCAGTCAGCCCAATCCAATATCTGTCCGTATTGCGTGAATGGCTCATTTACTACAGGCAGGTTTGTCCAACTCACGGCGCACACGATAGTCAAGAATGCGTAGCAATCTAGAGAACGGGTCGGTCTGCCACCGCCGCCGACTGTCGGACGGCTTGCTCAGCCTGTGAGAAAACGAATGGACGAGAACCACTCTCCAGGCCGAAAGGCCCCTCCTTTGCCCTCCCCCTCCGGTCGGTCGCCGCTCCGCAGCTCCTTGATCCTTCGCCGGCCGCCGTCGGCCCTCCTTCACCTCGCGGCCGCGCCAGACGCGCTCGAGCCACGTCAGCGTCTCCCTGTCCTTGTCGCCCCGACACCCCGAAGACGCCACCAGGCGCTGAACTTGACGACAAAGATCACTCAGCAGTCGTCGGCGTCGTCGTCGTCGGCTCGGTGCTGGATCCTCGGGCCATTCCGGACTGTCGGTCGAGCGGCGGACCCAGCGCTGCGTGGTGGTCGTGGCTCTCGTCGTAGTCGTAGTCGTAGCCGTAGTCGTAGTCGTGGTCGTAGTCGGTCGTTTCTTCGCGGCCGTCGTGGTGGTCGTTGGGGGCGACGCTGAGCTCGAGCTGGTGCGCGCCACCGTGGGCGGAACGTGGGTCTTGGCCTCGCCGTCGGCGGAGTCGACGACAGTCGTTTCAGGATCCTGCTCTCTGGCGCCCTCGACGAGCGGACCCAGCGGAGAGTAGGACGTCGGTCCGGGCCGGACGGGGGAGCGGCGGTCGTCACGGCTGGCTTCGTCGATGCTGCTGCTGAGCAGCGCGTCCAAGTCGACGTCGAGGAGGCCCTGGCCGGGCGGCGAGCAGACGGCCGTCGCGTAGCAGCGAGTCAGCAGACTGTGGATGCGCTGCCGGTTGCTGACCGCCACCGCACGCCCGCCCCCGCTCCTGGTGCCCGCTCCGCCTTCGGCCATCTGCTGGACCAGCGCCGCGAAGTTGCCCCTGTCCTGGGCGCACGCGGTCGGCAGCCGGTCCACGCACTCTTGCTTGATCTTGTGGCCTGCATGTGTCACGAAGGCGTCGTTTGCGACATAGTATGTACGACGTTTGTTGTTGGATCAGGGGCAACGCTGGGAGGCCGTCAATGGCCCATTACATTGCATGCCCGCATCCAGATGACGCCTTCCCGTTTCGTCTGCTGGCTGCTTAATTTAAAAATTTAAAAATTAAAAGGCATTCAGAAGAACGCCATCTACAGTTGCAGACATAGTCTAAGGTAACCACGGCATGGAAAATTCCGTTGAGGAGAGGGGTAGTCCTCCGATCTAGTGGATTCATCAAGAATCGAACCCAGAAGCGTGCGTGGACCACTGATCGTTCCTTACGCTGCCCCAGAGTGCGACATTACAGACGAAACAAGCGGACTGCGGCGATATGGTATGTACCGTAAACCCCACAATTCAGCCCCCGGAAGCCCAAATCGTTTCGTTTGAGCTCAGGTAGGGCGTATAATTATAAAGGGGGGGGGGGCTAATTAGAGGGTTTACGGTATGTGGTAGTCGCGGGCGTAACGCGCTGCCAAGCAAACGCTCGCCCTCGTTCGCTGCAGAGATTGAAGCACATGACGCCCAGCGCGCCGTGACTGCAGCCCCTCCGGTTGACGGTGTAGAGCTTGTACGCAGAGCTGCTGCCGGATGAAGTTGACGCGCGGGCTCCACGTGGGGATCGACCACCGACAGGAGTCGATTCAACTTGACGGTGTCCAGCTCTTTGAAGCCGGCCCGCCGTCCGCTGTCCGACAGCTGGGGAAGATCTGCAATGACTTGAACATGCCGCCGCTTCGACGAAACGGTCTATCAAATGGAACTGTGCAATTTGCAGTCGATAGGATACGGAAAATCCTCCAGTAGTGCACCCTCCAATAGGGGTAAGTAGGCACGTTTGCGAAGCGTGTGCGTACATGTGGGTGCTCATGCGCAGTTATACATTGTACTTTAAAGATATTCAAAATCAATCTGATTTTGCTCAACGTACGGTGTAATTAAGTTCAACTGATTACCTGAATTATTCGGTGAACATTCATGTAACTTTTCTGAACGTCACACGTTAGAAGTCGTGGTAACGGAGAGTATTTATCGTACTGTAGCGATACCTGTCTTGTATTTGTTTCATCAATATCTTCCTACATACATAGGCATCCTGAGGAGGGTGTGACACAGGTTCACGCAAAGCACAATCCTTTCCTCAAACCTTAGAACGAAAATGTACACTGTACCATGCGGATGGCGGTGCGGAGACAGCAGTGACCGAAGTCGCGGCCAATAGCAACAGCGATCGGTCGGACGCGCTGATTTTCTCTCTGGGGAGGAAAAGTCGGCAAAGGGCAAGATGTGTCCGTGTTGAGTGGGCCCGCGGCTGGGCCAATCGTCGACTCGATGGAGATCCGCACATGGCAGCTCGCCGCCGTGCGCTGGCGGTTAGCGCTCACGAAGCGGGCTCCCTAGCCTCGTGGTTTGTTTGCGTCGTCGATTCGTCCCGTCTCCCCGAGTCAAGAGGGTCGCCGCAGCGCCGTCGGATCGAGGGATTACTCTTTAAGACGGCACGAGCGCGCGCGCGCCTGACTTCCGTAGCGGGCAGCCGGGGGCCGGGGTCAGCGACTGAACAACCCGCTGAAGCAGGCAGCACACGACGACTACAACAACGTCAAAGGCCACGCGCTCCAGAACCAGTCCTCGAAGCTCTCCGTCTTGTCTCTCGAAGTGGACTGACGAAGACGCGACAGAGAGGCTTACTAGGTACCCGCGCGCGGGCAAAGAAACGCTAAGCTTAGCTGTTGGCCAGCTTCGTGCGCGCGCGTGAACTGCGCATCCAGGGGTTTTGGTTCGTCGTTTCAGCTGTGCGTGCACCGTTGCTCGCCGTGTCAGCTGGAGTGCACAATGAACGAGCGCGCGCGCGCACACACACACACACGCATACCGTAAACCCTATAATTAGCCCCCCGTGGCTATTTGTTTTATTCGAACTGAAGGAGGGAATGTAATTAAAAGGGGGCTAACAAAAGAGAGGGCTAATTATAGGGTTCACGGTATACAGACAAGCGGGAGCGGCCGCGCACGCACGCACGCACGCACGCACGCACGTGCACCACCAATGCAGAGACACGCGCGCACGCTCGCACCGCTCGAACGCACCTAGGGGCAGCGAATGTCCCAGTGGTAGGGAATCGGCGTCTTGCGCGCACAGTTCTGGGTTCGATTCCTTACGGATCCACCAGACCGAGGACTTCCCTCTTATATTCTCCTGTCGGATTATTGTCGGATATTCTCGTGGCGCGCTACCCTAGATTACAGATGGCGTTCTTCCGAAAGTCTTTGGCTAATTATGCGGCTCTAGACGGAAAGGCGTCATGGAGACGGGGGTATGCTATATGGATGGGCCATTGACGGCCTCCAAGCGTTGCCCTTAACCCTACAACAACAACAACAACAACAACAACAGCAACAACAACAACAACAACAACAACAACAGCAACAACAACAGCACGCTTAACAGCACGCTCGCACGATTCACGCCCGTTTCCGCCGTCCCCATTTCCGCCGTCCCCCATTCCGCCGTCTCCCGTTTCCGCCGCGGCTTTTTTCCGCCGCCTAAAGTCCGACGAATAATGATAGACATAGCCTATCGCACCTCGGAGTGTTGGGTCAGTCAGTGACTGAACATGGTGCAGCACCCTTCTATCGCGCCTTTTGTCAATGCATAACTCTGCGCTGGTGGAATCGATTTAAATGAAGTCATTAGCATCTATAGAAAACACTTCAAAGCAAGCGAGCAAGCGTTTTAACTTTTTTAAAAGCACGACATTGATAAGTCGATGCAGTTTTCAAAGATCAGTAGAGAAAGGACGAACCGGTTGATATTGCGTGCTTCTCATGCGTGATTTGTGGAATAGGAGGCGTGCGAGTGTGGTGTAGTGGTTAGCATCCAGGCCCGGAAACCCTGAGACCTGGGTTCGAATCCCAGCACTGCAATCGCCTTTTTTCCACAACTCTTCAATTGTTGGCGATCTCTCAATCGCGTGCAGCATATTGTACGCTGCTTGTTAGAGCCAGTTCTGACTGGTTTCGGCGTTGGATGTGGACGATTCTTACAGAGCCAGTCTACCTTACCTTACAGACAATTTACTTTTTGTACCTGGGCGGACGCGCTTGGCAGTGACAATTGTGGCCAGTTGTGGATCAGAGATCGGTCAAGAATCGCATGAGACCTCAATCTGCATGAGACCATTCTAAGAGATTTCCGCGATTATTGAGGCAGTCCCAACCCCAAGCGCAGCTAATATGTACATGTACTAGCCGCTTCAACTCAGGACTCCTGCTTGCAAAGTGCTCCAAAGTGGTTCAATATCAATATCTTCATGTCCTCAGTGATGACTCATCATCAATACAATGTGTCATAAAACCATGCTGCGAATGCTCAGTTGAAAAGCAACAATGACGAATCTGTAAAGTGCTGCAGCAAAAGCCAAAGGAAGTCAACCATTGCAACCAATGCACTTCTGCAATGCAGCAAAACGAATTTTTTTCCATCTTTTTGGTGTAACTCTTTATTCAGTCATTACATACCGGTATCCTTCAATAAACGCAATTGTTGCGTCTGCGTCCACTGCGTCCGAAAATGTGAAGCATAAGCATAAGCCTTAAGCATAAGCATAAGCCTGGACTAAGCCTTAAGCAGAAGCCTTGACTAAGCCTAAGCAAAGCCTAAAATTATGAAAATTTTCATCAGATGCAGTGGACACAGTGGACAATGACGCAACAACTGTTTGTAGCCCAAATTGGGCACTATACCATCTTGAGCAGACACACCATAACCCTTAATTAGCCACCTTGGGTCTAATTTTTTTCAAATCGGCCCATCATGACATTCGATAGTAAAAATTTGGCACTATACCATCTTGAGCAGACACCATAAATCCCATACTTTGTGGCGGCTGGCTAATTGTTTTAATAAGCCGTTCAGGGCCAGCTAATAATAATAATTGGCTTTTTTGTAATCTGCATGGTTGCTCACATATGTATGTTTATGTATCGTGATCTGCAGGCGCAGTGCTGCAGCTTCCCGATCGGCTTGTGCACGCGCCGCTGACTGCTCGGTAGGCTGCTATAAATAATTGCACCGCTCAACATTTGAGCGCTATTGAGAAACTAAATACCGTAAACCCTATAATTAGCCCCCCGGGGGCTAATTTTTTCGTTCGAGGAGGGTGTATAATTATAGGGGGGGCTAATTATAGGGGGGGGGCTTATAAACTGGAAGTGTCGATGAGTGGAAAGATGTGTGGGGAAAAAGACACGTGGAGGCGATTTTTGACGGAAAAAGGCGCTGTGCACACACGTTGGTACACTCTAACACACTCTCACATACACATACGTGTACATACACACACATACGCGACCATACATACACCCAGACATGGAAACATGTGCCTTTCAGACGATGGAACCATTTAGGGAGGGGGTGTACTTAGAGGGGGGGGGGGCTTATTAACTCAAATTTGTCTTGGGAGGGTGTATTATAATAGGGGGGGGGGCTGTTGTTGTTGGATTTGGGGCGACGCTAGGAGGCCGTCAATGGCCCATTTAGCCTACCCATCTCCATGACGCCTTCCCGTCTACTGCCGTATAATTAGCCGAAGACTTACGGAAGAACGCCATCTGTAATCTAGGGCAGCGATGACACGAGAACATCCATGGATTGGGGGGGGGCTAATTATAGGGTTTACGGTAATACGTTTCTTCTGAAGCTCCTTGACCGCTCTGTAGAACTCTTCGAAATTTGTGTACGGCCTCTCTTCCTCTTGGAGCGACTTGCCCAAGCGGGGCTCTCATCCTGCCTGCTTGTGCAAGGCCTTTGGACCTGCTCTAAGCTAGGATCGCTGTCCGACGCTTCCGATTCCCTTCCGGCGCGCCGTGAGCGGGCGTTTTTCGGCGGGCTTGGGCTTGAGTCTTTCTTACGTCGTTTTTTGGCAAAACACAATTGTTTTGTCCGCGTCCGCTGCGTCCGAAACCTAAGTGAAGCCTAAGCCTAAGCGAAGCATAAGCCTAAGCCAAAGCGTAAACATGGACTGTACTAAAGCAAAGTCTGGGCCCGTATGAATAAGATAGACAGGTAGACAGATAGAGAGAGCACGTGCTTGTGCTAGAAGCACATGCTAGGTCTAGCATGGCCAAAGACGTCGTATGAATAAGCCATGCTAGTGTTAGCACATGCTATGGCAGCTGCTACCCGTTCTAGTTTCCGCACTTTAGGCGCGCTTTTAAAGTTGTGTTTGTTTAAGTTTTCCAACTTGTCCACAAATGTGCAAAGTAGTGTATTTTTCGTCTTTTTCAGCGTTTTTTTACCCTAAACCAGCTAAATAACGGTATTTATAGCCTATTTTAACCTATTTTTGACCAAAAAAGTGCCTATTTAGGTACACTTTTTTTACCCTCTGACACCCCCCTCCCTCTTCAAATCTGCTTACCACCCCCCTCCCCAGAATGGTCTCCGACCCTCCCCCCCCCCCCACTTCAAAAACCCGGTTACATGCATGCTTGAGACCTCTGAGTGTCCCCCCCCCCTCCGGGTTTTTTACTGCTGTTTGAACTTTGTATAGCTTTTGCTTTAATCAGCTGACGTCAAAGATCAGAATTTGTACCATAGAAATGGTAACGAAAATCGAATTCTGTGGGATGTAGACTGCTCGCGATCAGTCTATGGGATTCTATGTAGCTGCTGCTAGAATTGATCGTTTTACGTAGCACATGCTAAACTTATTCATACGCGTTTCGGCCGTCATGCTAGCAACTACCCTAAAAGTAGCACGTGCTGGGGGTAGCACGATGTTATTCAATCGGCTGCTGGACTAAGCCTAAGCAAAGCCTAAAATTAAGAAAGTGGTCATCGGACGCTGCGGACGCGGACGCATGAATTGTTTTCAGCCGTTTTCAACACAAAAAAAAACTAAAACAACGCACCACAAAAACGCTAACACTAAAGCATGATTACACCCCCATCCTCAGGCTTATGCTTAGGCCCAGGCTTATACGCTTAGGCTTACGCCTAGGCATACACGCGTGTGCGTGCGTGCACGTGCGCGAGTCCGTGCGTGCATGCGTGCGCGTGCGTGTTCGTGCTTTTTTACCCTCAACTTGAAACATGCACAACTTGCAACATTTACAATTTTCATATTCAATGTCTCATATCTTGTGATTACGGTATCTCACAGGAAAACGGATGTGATATTCATGATCAGCATGGTCGATTACGTATGTCCCAAGCAGATTTGACACTGAATTCTCAAATTCGATAAAACACATGCGCAATTTGCATATCTCCTGGATTACGGTAGCTACGAAAAATCCGGCCACTGTATGATGGTGAAATGTGCCAAGCCAGCTGCTCACAAAATTTCAGCTCAATCAATTCAGCGCAACTCTCTGCGCTGCATTGCAGACAGAGCCCACAAACAGTCCTACTACTGTAGAAAAGGATAGTGCTATATCTTGTCATTGCTGTAGCGGATGTGAAAACGAATGCCAGAGTCGTGATCAGCATTGTCAATTACATATGCTCATACTGTTTTGCACTCCCAATTTGCAACATTAACCATCCACAATTTGCATAATCAATGTGCTGTATCTCGCGATTACGGTATCGCACTAAAAAACGGATGCGATATTCGTGATCAGCATGGTCGATTACATACATACCAAGCATAATTGATACTGAATTCTCAAATTCGATCAAACACGTATGCGAAATTTGCAAAACTCACGGATTACGGTAGTTTCAGAAGTGCCACTCTTATTTTGACGGTGAAATGTGCCAAGGAAGCTTCATACAAAATTTCAGCTCAATCCATCCAGCACAACTCTCTGGGCTGCGTTGCAGACAGACAGACAGACAAACATTGTGCTTTAGTAATATAGACCAGGGTTAGGTCTGCACGTTACAGTGTTTTGTTGTTTTGGGTCTGATTGTTTCAGGTCTGCTCATTTTAGGTCTGATTGTTTCAGGTCTAATACTATTAGGTCTGGCCCCTTTTAGGTTTGGTCCTTTCAGGACTGATCCTCTTATTTTATTTTATTTATTTATTTATTCCCTCTTATGTGTTGTCCTTTCAGCTATGGGCCTCAGTTGCAGCCTTACCTGTAACTGGGAGTGGGGGTTGTTCCCCCCACCCCAGGTGCCATGTGTTGTTCTGTTTAGAGTATATTGCTGGAAATGGAAGAGTTTTCAAAACAAAAACAACCCATAATTCACAACAGCAATGCCCCAGTGCTGATGGTAGTCTGTGGGGATTTCAGCTCAATCCATCCACCATGCAGCTCATTCCATTGCAATGAGTTATTTGGGTGCAGTTTCTGCAAGCAAATTCAAATTTGACAACTTCCCCGTCTCCCCACCCCATGTGGCACCTGCACACCAAGTTTCAGCTCAATCCATCCACCATGTAGCTCATTCCATCGCAATGAGTTATTTGGGTGCAGTTTCTGCAAGCAAATTCAAATTTGACCACTTCCCTACCATCCCCACCCCTAGTGGCACCTGCACACCAAGTTGGAGCTCAATCCATCCGCCATACAGCTCATTCTGTTGCAATGAGTTATTTGAGTGCAGTTTCTGTGTGTAAACTCAAATTTGACAACTTCCCCATCATCCCCACCCTAGTGGCACCTGCACATCAAGTTTCAGCTCAATCCATCCATCGCACAGCTCATTCTGTTGCAATGAGTTATTTGGGTGCAGTTTGAGTGAGCAAATTCAAATTTGACCACTTCTCCACCATACCCACACCTAGTAGCTCCAAGTTTCAGTTCAATCCATCTACAACAGCCCATTCTGTTGCAATGAGTTATTTTGGTGCAGTTTCTGCATGCAAATTCAAATTTGACCACTTCCCTACTATCCCCACCCCTAGTGGTAGCTGCACACCAAATTTCAGTTCAATCCATCTACCATAGCTCATTCTGTTGCAATGAGTTATTTGGGTGCAGTTTCTGTATGCAAAATTCAAATTTGACCACTTCCCTTCTATCCCTACCCCTTGTGGCAGCTGCACCCCAAGTTTCAGCTCAATACATCCACCACACAGCTCATTCCATTGCAATGAGTTATTTGGGTGCAGTTTTTGCATACAAAATTCAAATTTGACCACTTCCCTACTATCCCCACCCCTAGTGTAGCTGCACACCAAATTTCAGTTCAATCCATCTACCATAGCTCATTCTGTTGCAATGAGTTATTTGGGTGCAGTTTCTGTATGCAAAATTCAAATTTGACCACTTCCCTTCTATCCCTACCCCTTGTGGCAGCTGCACCCCAAGTTTCAGCTCAATACATCCACCACACAGCTCATTCCATTGCAATGAGTTATTTGGGTGCAGTTTTTGCATACAAAATTCAAATTTGACCACTTCCCTACTATCCCCACCCCTAGTGTAGCTGCACACCAAATTTCAGTTCAATCCATCTACCATAGCTCATTCTGTTGCAATGAGTTATTTGGGTGCAGTTTCTGTATGCAAAATTCAAATTTGACCACTTCCCTTCTATCCCTACCCCTTGTGGCAGCTGCACCCCAAGTTTCAGCTCAATACATCCACCACACAGCTCATTCCATTGCAATGAGTTATTTGGGTGCAGTTTCTGCATACAAAATTCAAATTTGACCACTTCCCTACTATCCCCACCCCTAGTGGTAGCTGCACACCAAATTTCAGTTCAATCCATCTACCATAGCTCATTCTGTTGCAATGAGTTATTTGGGTGCAGTTTCTGTATGCAAAATTCAAATTTGACCACTTCCCTTCTATCCCCACCCCATGTGGCACCTGCACACCAAGTTTCAGCTCAATCCATCCACCATGTAGCTCATTCCATTGCAATGAGTTATTTGGGTGCAGTTTCTGCAAGCAAATTCAAATTTGACAACTTCCCCCTTCTCCCCACCCCATGTGGCACCTGCACACCAAGTTTCAGCTCAATCCATCCACCATACAGCTCTTTTCATTGCAATGAGTTATTTGGGTGCAGTTTTTGCATGCAAATTTAAATTTGACCACATCCCCATCATCCCCACCCTAGTGGCACCTGCACATCAAGTTTCAGCTCAATCCATCCATCGCACAGCTCATTCTGTTGCAATGAGTTATTTGGGTGCAGTTTGAGTGAGCAAATTCAAATTTGACCACTTCTCCACCATCCCCACACCTAGTGGCTCCAAGTTTCAGTTCAATCCATCTACCACAGCCCATTCTGTTGCAATGAGTTATTTGGGTGCAGATTCTGCATGCAAATTCAAATTTGATCACTTTCCCACTATCCCCACCCCTAGTGGTGGCTGCACACCAAGCTTCAGTTCAATCCATCTGCCACAGCTCATAGCACTGCAGTGCACTATACTTTCATTAACCAACACTAAATAGGGAAATCAGAGCAAGTATTACCTTGCCTGCCACACATGATCCCATGCCACCATTTATTGAAAAGTTTTGAACAGTTTTGTGTGTGTCAGTGTGATAACCGCGCAACCTAAGGTTAAAGGTATACTTTTGGCTTTGATTTTCATATGCCTTGTGGTTTAGTGCTTTGTTGCTGCTATCACGCGCAAGCTCCTGGGTTCAGTTCTTTTGGTAGGCTCTTTTCTGAAAAAATGGCGCCAATTTGAAATGCTGACCAACAATTTTGAGGATTAGTGTGTTAGACCAGGGTCAGGTCTGCAGTGTTTTGTTGTTCTGGGTCTGATTGTTTTGGGTCTGATTGTTTTAGGTCTAATTGTTTCAGGTCTGATTGTTTCAGGTCTGATCCACTTATGTGTTGTCCTTTCAGCTATGGACCTCAGTTGCAGCCTTACTTGTAACTGGGGCCGGGGGTTGTTCCCCCACCCCACTTGCTGGGTTTGACCCTTCCCACCCCCAACACCCAGGTTTGTGTAAAGCCACTAGTTGTACCTGCACACTAAGTTTCAGTTCAATCCATCTACCACTGCTCATTCTGTTGCAATGAGTTATTTGGGTGCATTTCTGCATGCAAATTCAAATTTGACCACTTCCCCACGATCCCCACCCCTAGTGGTGGCTGCACATCAAGTTTCAGTTCAATCCATCTTCCACAGCTCATTCTGTTGCAATGAGTTATTTGGGTGCTGTTTTTGTAGGCAAATTCAAATTTGATCACTTCCCCACTATCCCCACCCATGGTGGTGGCTGCACAACAAGTTTCAGATCAATCCAACTACCACAGCTCATTCTCTAGCAATGAGTTATTTGGGTGCATTTTCTGTATGCAAATTCAAATTTAACAACTTCCCCACCATCCCCACACCTAGTGGTGGCTGCACACCAAGTTTCAGTTCAATCCATCTTCCACAGCTCATTCTGTTGCGATGAGTTATTTGGGTGCAGTTTCTGTATGCAAATTCAAATTTGATCACTTCCCCACTATCCCCACCCCTAGTGGTGGCTGGCTGCACAACAAGTTTCAGTTCAATCCATCTTCCACAGCTCATTCTGTTGCAATGAGTTATTTGGGTGCAGTTTCTGCATGCAAATTCAAATTTGACAACTTCCCCACTCTCCCCAACCCATGTGCCACCAGCACACCAAGTTTCAGCTCAATCCATCCACCACACAGCTCATTCTGTTGCAGTGAGTTATTTGGGTGCAGTTTCCATGTGCAAATTCAAATTTCACAAGTTCCCCACTCTCCCCAACCCATGTTCCACCTGCACACCAAGTTTCAGTTCAATCCATCTTCCACAGCTCATTCTGTTGCAATGAGTTATTCAGGTGCAGTTTCTGCATGCAAATTCAAATTTGACAACTTCCCCACTCTCCCCAACCCATGTGCCACCAGCACACCAAGTTTCAGCTCAATCCATCCCCCACACAGCTCATTCTGTTGCAGTGAGTTATTTGGGTGCAGTTTCCATGTGCAAATTCAAATTTCACAAGTTCCCCACTCTCCCCAACCCATGTGCCACCAGCACACCAAGTTTCAGCTCAATCCATCCACCACACAGCTCATTCTGTTGCAGTGAGTTATTTGGGTGCAGTTTCCATGTGCAAATTCAAATTTTGACAACTTCCCCACTCTCCCCAACCCATGTGCCACCTGCACACCAAGTTTCAGCTCAATCCATCCACCACACAGCTCAATCTGTTGCTATGAGTTATTTGGGTGCAGTTTCTGTGTGCAAATTCAAATTTTGACAACTTCCCCACTCTCCCCAACCCATGTGACACCTGCACACCAAGTTTCAGTTCAATCCATCTTCCACAGCTTGTTCTGTTGCAATGAGTTATTTGGGTGCAGTTTCTGCATGCAAATTCAAATTTGATCACTATCCCCACTATCCCCACCCTTAGTGGTGGCTGCACACCAAGTTTCAGTTCAATCCATCTTCCACAGCTTGTTCTGTTGCAATGAGTTATCTGGGTGCAGTTTTTGCATGCAAATTCAAATTTGATCACTTCCCCACTATCCCCACCCCTAGTGGTGGCTGCACACCAAGTTTCAGTTCAATCCATCTTCCACAGCTCATTCTGTTGCAATGAGTTATTTGGGTGCAGTTTCTGTATGCAAATTCAAATTTGATCACTTCCCCACTATCCCCACCCCTAGTGGTGGCTACACACCAAATTTCAGTTCAATCCATCTACAATAGCTCATTCTGTTGCAATGAGTTATTTGGGTGCAGTATCTGTATGCAAATTCAAATTTGACCACTTCCCTTCTATCCCCACCCCTATGTGTAGCTGCACACCAAGTTTCAGTTCAATCCATTTTCCCCAGCTCATTGCACTGCAGTGCACTATACTTTCATTACCCAACACTAAATAGGGAAATCAGAGCAAGTACCTTGTGTGCCACACATTATCCCATGCCACCATTTATTCAACAGTTTTGAACAGTTTTGTGTGTGTCAGTGTGATAACCGCGTCACACCTAAGGTTTAAGGTTTACTTTTGGCTTTGCTTTGCATATGCCTTGTGGTTTAGTGCTTTGTTGCTGCTATCACGCGCAAGCTCCTCGGTTCAGTTCTTTTGGTAGGCTCTTTTCTGAAAAATTGCGCAAATTTGAAATGCTGACCAACAAACCAACCAACAATTTTGAGGATTAGTGTGTTAGACCAGGGTCAGGTCTGCAGTGTTTTGTTGTTTTGTTGTTCTGGGTCTGATCTCGACACAATGTTTTATGGCTTGGCACAGTCATCTGTGTCTCTATGATAATGATGAATATTCAGCAGAAGACAAAAGAAAAAACAAAATTTACAAGATAGAAATATTTAATGGGTCAGGTGGTTTGACCATACCCACCCCCCAACCCCCAGGTGGAAAGCCCCCACCCAGAAATCCTGGATCTGCTAGTGCTGCCCAGCGCTCCACCGAGCCTAGCCCTCCCCTCCCCCCCCAGGCCACAGCCCTCCTCTGGAGTAAGTCTGTGAGGCTGCAGACGTGCCCCAGCTATACAGGTAACTGGGGGGGGCGCTTGGGGAGAGGGAGACTACCCCCCCCCCCAAAGCCGGTAAGTTTGCCCCTCCCCAGCCCTCCCACTGCAGAATTTTTCTGAAGTTTTTTGACCTGTCTACAATTACCAAAATTAACCAATAATTAGGCAAAAACATGGGTGGCGGCTACCGAGCGGGAGGTGTATTTCGTAAAGACTATCGCAAAAACCGCCCTTTTGTGCAGTTGCACAGCACCTCACCATTAGCAGAACTGCTGTGCTGGAGATGTGAAGGCGCACGGAAGAATGTGCTAAAACAATGCAAGAAATGTGAGAAAAATTAATCGAAATGTCACTTTTTGACCTGGGTTGCTTTTTGCCCCCCCCGCTCATCAGCTTTACGGCGATCTTTCTGTCGGCGTTCCGCCCCCCCCCCCCCTTGCAATTGAGCAGAGCGCACCTTAGTGTCGACGTTCTGCGCCCCCCCCCCCTTTTGCAATTGTTGTGCGGTCATACGTGTTAGATTGGTCCAAAAGCCGGGGGGGGGGGTGGCTGGGGGTTTCGAGGGGGGGGGGGGTCTAGAGCCATCCCGGGTAAAATGACCGGGATCGGAAATTTTGGAGGAGGGGTTGTCGAAGTGGAAGATTTCGGTGCGGTGCGGCACAGTGCGGTGCCCACCTTCTTGTCGACGTTCTGCGCCTCCCCCCCCCTGCAATTGTGCGGTGCGCACCTTCGCGTCGACCCCCCCCCCCCGAATTGTGCGGTGCTTCGTGTCGACATTCGGCGCCTCCAGGCCCAGCTTCGTGTCGACGTTCCGCCCCCCCCCCCCTCTTGCAATTGTGTGGTGCGCACCTTCCTGTCGACGTTCCGACCCCCCCCCCCCCCCCTTGCAATTGTGTGGTACGCACCTTCATGTCGCCCCCCCCCCCCCTTGCAATTGTGTGGTGCGCACCTTCGTGTCGGCGTCCCCCCCCCCCCCTTTCAATTGTGCGGTGCTGCCGGTCTGTAAGTCTGTGGGGCTGCCGACGCGCCCCAGTCATTCGGGTAACTGAGGGGGGCATTGCTTGCCCCGAAAATTAACAGAAATTTCGGCAAGGAACAAAGCACCATTTCGAGAAAAGAACTGCAGCAGTTGCACACCAAATCGCGGTTGCAGGCTGGCTGTGCTAGCGACGAAAAGGCGCGGCAAAAAAACGTGCTAAAACACAAGAAGAGCAGTGGCGTAGCCAGGACTTGATTTCGGGGGGGGGGGGGTTGGCCAAATTCTAATTTTGCAACAGGGGGGACCCTGTGAATTTTTTGGACATTGTGCCATTTCGGCTGCAAAGCTTTAACCCTTCATCAATCTGTTTACACGCTTTGCGCTCGTTTGTCTGACTACATTCACACCAAAACGTTAGCAATGTTGTCAAAACGGTCGATTTCCGTGCTAAAATTAGCGTCGCAGGCAAATTTTTAGAGTAGGGTAACGAACTTTAACGGTTTTTAATGCAAAACAATGCGCCACAGGCGAAAATTTGGCTCTTTAGTGTCGTTTTTATCATTATTTGCATTGAAATCAGAAACTGCCCAGTTGACGACACTTTTGCAACAGAGGGTACCAAGTTAAAAAATTTTAGCTAGGAAACATTCGGAGAGGGGGGAAGCTTCCCCCCTTCCCTTGGCTACGCCACTGAAGAAGAGTCAGAATAAAATGAACCGAAAGCTTCGGCAAAAACAACGCACCGTTTCTAGAGAAACCGTGGCAGTTGCACAGCACCTGGAATTGACATGGGCAATACAGAAAATGCAGAAAAATCGCACTTTTCACAGCTAAGGCTACAGCAACCTCGTTCGCCAGCAGCGCCACGTCGCTCTCTCGCACCATCCGCGACGGGGAGTGGCTGGAGAAGCCTTGAAGTGGATTAGAGCACTGAAAATGGGCCCTGCCAAATTTCGACACCGAGAATACCAGAAAATGCCGAAAAAAACACGACCTTCTGCACCCCCCCCCCCTTCAATTGTTTTGTGTCGGCGTACCGCCCCCCCCCCCCCTTTGCAACCTTGTGCGGTGCGCACCTGCGTGTGCCGCCTTCCGCTCTCTCCCTTGCAATTGTTTTGTGTCGGCTTCCTCCCCCCCCCCCCCCCCCTTGCGATTGTGCCGGTGCGCACCTTCGTGTGGACTTTCCGCCCCCCCCTTGCAATTGTGCGGTTCAGCACCTTCGTGTACATGTTCCGCCCTCCCCCCCTTAGACACCATTGTTTACAGAAAATGCCGAGAACGTTCGCGCCCTTCTGCGCCCCCTTCCCCCTTGCAATTCTGCGTGGCACCTTCATGTGTCGACATTCCACGCCCCCCCCCCCCCTTGCAATTGTGCGGTGCGCACCTTGGTGTCCTCGTTCCCGCCCTCCCCCCCCCCCCCTTGCAATTGTTTCGTGTCGGCGTTCCGCCCCCCCCCCCCTTCCCCCTTGCAATTCTGCGGTGCGCACCTTCGGTGTCGACTTCCCACGCCCCCCCCCCCCCCCCTTGCAATTGTGCGCTGCGCACCTTGGTGTCCACGCTCCCGCCCCCCCCCCCCCCTTGCAATTCTTTTGTGTCGGCTTCTGCCCCCTCCCCCCTTGCGTGTCTCACGTTCCGCCCTTCGTGTCGACTTTCCACGCCCCCCCCCTTGCAATTGTTTCGCTGTCGCACCTTCATCCACGCGTTTTGCCCCCCTCCATTCTTTTCGTGTCAGGCTTCTGCCCCTCCCTCGCGTGTCTCCATCCATTTTCGTGTCGACTTTCCACGCCCCCCCCCCCCTTTGCAATTGTGCGCTGCGCACCTGCACGTTTTGGTGAATTGTTGTTTTGGGTCTGATTGTTTTGGGTCTGATTGTTTTAGGTCTGATTGTTTCAGGTCTGATTGTGTCAGGTGGTTTGACCATACCCACCCCCCCACCCCCAGGGTGGAAAGCCCCCACCCAGAAATCCTGGATCTGCTAGTGCTGCCCAGCGCTCCACCGAGCCTAGCCCTCCCCTCCCCCAGGGGCCAGGCCACAGCCCTCCTCTGGAGTAAGTCTGTGAGGCTGCAGACGCGCCCCAGCTATACAGGTAACTGGGGGGGGGGGGGCGCTTGGGGAGAGGGAGTTGCCCCCAAGCCGGTAAGTTTGCCCCTCCCCAGCCCTCCCACTGCAGAATTTTTCTGAAGTTTTTTGACCTGTCTACAATTACCAAAATTAACCAATAATTAGGCAAAAACAACCCAGCATTTCTTTTAAAAACCGTGGCAGTTGCACAGCACCTCACAACTGAAGAACTGCTGTGCTGGAGATGTGAAGGCGCATGGAAGAATGGGCTAAAACAATGCAAATGGAGAAAAAAATCAAAATGTCACGCTCATCAGCTTTTGGCGACCTTCTTGTCGGCGTTCCACGCCTCCC
>JASAMY010002807.1:0-18014 GCA_030248085.1 Paralinhomoeus sp. GSCO2_6 | reverse complement strand
TCAAAGAGTGGCGGAAACTCGTGCTGTCCATTCAAGCAGCACGTCTGCGCCGGCTCCGAGGCCCACTTGTAGGCACCGCAGCGCCTACAAGGAGTCTGAGCTGGTCCGCCGTCCTCGTCGTACAGCGCGCCAACGTCCGCGTAGTCGACGAGCTGAGTGCCATTGACGACTGCCTCCGCGTCTCTGGCAGCAAAGTATTTGCCGTTGCCTGTCAAGCGTCGATTCTGGCGAAGTTCACGGCGTCGCACAGCTTCAGCAGCCCGGATCCTCTGCCGCTCCTCCTCAGTCTGCGCTTCGCGGCGGTCGCGCTCGGCCGCGGCGTGAGCTGCCCGCTCCATCGTCCGCTGTTCCTCGGTCAGATCTTGACGACGGTCACGCTCGCCGGCCGCGTGAGCTGCCCGCTCCATCGTCCGCTGTTCCTCGGTCAGATCTTGACGACGGTCACGCTCGCCGGCCGCGTGAGCTGCCTGCTCCCTCGTCCGCTCTTCCTCAGTCTGCTGTTGACGACGTTCGCGTTTGCAGGCGGCGTCAGCTGCGCGCCTTCTGCTGTCCGATGAGGAAGAGATGCATTGGCGCTTTCGCTTCGGCATCGTAGCTTCGGCACCGCCAGCTAGCAGCCGCCACCGGCGCCAACGCGTTGATACCAAAAAATTCGGCAATTCCCAAAATATGCAACCGATACAAGCACAACCGATACAAGGGATTATTGTTCCCGCCTCCTAAGCCTAAGCCTAAGCCTAAGCCTAAGCAAAAGCCTAAGCAAAAGCCTAAGCCTAAGCTAAAGCCTAAGCTACAGTGATCCCTTGTATCGGTTGTGCTTGTATCGGTTGCATATTTTGGAAATAGCCAAAAATTCGGGCAATTTCCAATTTATGCAACACGTGTAAGACAATCATTGGTCGCACCAAAATATTTGTCCCAGAGTCGTATTTTAGCTATTTATCGGTATTACCGGTAATTATGAACAAAACGAATAGCGTCTGACGAAATGCGGCGCGATGCCGAGTCGAACGAGCCATCGCCCGTCCGGATCCGTCGAGCCGTTCGAGAGTTATAGTCTGGACGCACGCACGCACAGACAGCCGCCGGAGTTGTAAGTAGATGTAACCAAGGTTCCATCTACATACATGGTCTGCCAAAGCATGGCATGTTGCATATCCAACAAATCCTCTCAACATTGTGAATTCAATGCAACCATGGTGGGCAATCTCCAGCCCCCACCTCCAGTGCTCTGGTCAATACTACTAAACGCCACTGTAAGATTTTGGCTGGTCACAGTCATTTTGGAATTCCACTGGGCCGATTCGCTTCATTTTTGCTATGGAAACGCGCAACTACTATATTATCATGTTAACTTTTGAAATGGGCACAAAACCTCTTACCAATTTTGAACTACGCCCCTCTGAAGTTGGCCGAACTGCAAATCCAGCGTGATTACAGTGCGTCGTGTTCGCCAAAACGCGCGTGTACGCCTGTGCGTCACACCAATCTCCTCTACCCTCTCTCCTCTCTCCTCTCTTTAGGCACCCCTCCCTTCTCCCTTCTTTCTACAATCCGCTTTCTTCTTTCCGCTTTTTTCTTCCAGAAACTTCTATCCTCAACCACTTTCCACTTCTTGGACCCTCTGACCACTAATACTTCTAACCACTAATCTACAACCTTGCGAACTTTGCTGGACGATCCATTTTGAGGGACGCCCCTTTTCTAGACAGCGCGCGCGTCGGCTGGCTGGCAGCTGGAAGTGAGTGTGGGAGGGGAGGGGGGGGGGGGGACGCCCGTGCACTCATTGCATAATGCAACGGTCTTTTACCCCATTCCGGCAGGAAATAAGGGGTGGGGGCATGCATCAGCCCATTGCTTGGGGGGGGGGGGGCAGGTGCGCATTGCCAATGCGCACTCGCGCGCATTGGGGATGTGTGCACTGCGCCGCACTCACTGCATAAAGGCTGATTCACAATTAACAGTCTTCCCATCGGTCTCGGTCTCGGTCTCGGTCTCGGTCTTCCCATGCCAAACAGCGAAGACCGATGCGAAGACCGAGACCGAGACCGAGACCGACGATGTTGGGAACTTTGAACATTTGCTCCAGTCTTCATCGGTCTTCAGCGGTCTCGTGTTGAACGCGCGCGCTACCGTAGTCACGCTTTACTATAGCCGTCACCCTCAAAGAATTTGTCGGTATTCGCATGAGGGTAAAGCGACTAGGAAATTAGCCGAAATTGAAAACAAGGAAGAGTTTACGATGCGTCGTATTCAACAGGTGGAGGCGGCGCCGTCTCCTTGGATAATTGACGACTGCTCTTATACCAAAAATCAAAAAAAAAACGGCGGCGGCATGGCTGCACGTCTCTAAAGACACAGCGGCAGGAAAATCTGCGCCGCCATTGCATACGTCAAGGTGGACGGGCACGACGGCATTGTCCTACATTTTCTGTAAGCGTCGGCAAAAGCGGCAGCGTCAGCGAAAGCGTCGGCAGCAGCGGCAACGGTGTCGACGGCGGCGCTGACGACAGCTCCTGTAGCGGCGTCCGCGCTCCTGGCGGCGGCCAGAAGCGCTGGCGGCGGTCTGCGTCTGCCGCACAATGTCTGTTTGTTTGTCTGGTGGTAGTGCGTTCCCGTCGTCTACTGCGTGTGCTTTTTTTTGTTTCCTACGGAAGTCGCATAAAAAATGAAACAGGTCGAAAACAAGGGCCACAGTACGCTCTTTAATACGCTGACAGGCGCGCATTTAACCGAAGATCATTGAAAGACCGGAGGCAACGCGTCGTCAATTTGGCATGGGTCAAAAAGTCCGAGACCGAGACCGAGACCGATGCGAAGACCGAGACCGAGACCGAGACCGAGACCGATGGGAAGACCGTTAATTGTGAATCAGCCTTAACGCGAGTGGGGTGCGGCTGTCGAGGGCGGTTCAGCTTCTAGCAATGGTTTCGGCGATTGACCTCACCTTTTTGGATGACAACAAGCAAACTACCAACCCGACGTCAACAGTGAGTTGTTTCTCAAGGCGAAACGTCTAAAACTTTCAAATGGGTTTTGATGGTTTTTGTTCCAGCACCTTTCCTCCGAGCCCACCCATGAAAGATCAAACGTTTTATGAATGACGAGAGCGAATGTTGCAGCTGCAGCAGTCGATCTAACGACGATGGTGAGTAGCGCTTCAAATGTTTTGAATATTTCCTAGGTTTTTTTTAATTCTAGCACTTTCTGTCAAACGTCGCAGTCGCCTGCTGGCCCACATCCTCCTCTTCCATGCCCACAAGTTCTCCGACTAGGGCATCGCCCCACCGGATAGCGCCGTCATAGGAAACGCCGCCCTGTGAGTCGCCGCGTGCGTGCGTGCGTGCGTTTCGGTAGCCCTGTAGACCCCTTCAACCGCTCCTTGAGCGTCGACAACTTGGAGGAGCAGGCAGAGGAGGAGGTGGAGACGGACGTGGAGCTGGTGGAGGCCCAGCCAGGCCAGCACGTCTGCGAGCACCTCGTCAGCTCTGTCACTGTCCATGAAGTGAGACCTGCTTCATTGAAGCACCAGGTAGCTAGGGTGCATTTCGCCTAGCCTCCCTCCCCCCCCCCCCAAGACGGACAGCCAGAGAAAGGGTTTAGCGGTCGTTCAGGCAAGTCGATGCTTCTGAACTCCATCATTAGAGACGTCGCCATGGCTTGATGGCGCACTCGGCCTTGATCTCCCCACATAGTTGGTGCTGGACGAGCAGAGCCTCTACACCATCTCCATGCAGTTCGAATTTATCAGTTTGTGTGGCGCGTGCATGCTTGCATATGTTTGTTCAATATATTGAGGGTTCCCAATCGCACACGAGTTATTGCACCCCCCCAACTATTGTTTAATTTGTCGCATTAATGAATTTACCCACAGCATCAAAGAACCAATGCCCCTAATCTATTGATTAAAAAATAGATATAATTAGTGCCCCTCATGATAACCCAACCTCTCAGACGCTATCTGAAATTGTAAGCCCCAACATACCTGTAATTGGGGGGGGGGGGGGGTAACCAATGCTCAGAATTATTCCACCTCCTATTCTAATGGATATTCAACCTGTCTAACATGACACAAGTGAGTACATGGTAGTTTTAATTTATTGATTTTTCCTTTTGTTCCACCTTAATATCGTGTATTGTGCTCACATGTGTGGGTGCATTATTTGTTCAGTGGTCTTCAACCCTGCACCCAGTGAGAGTTTAATATACAGGGTGTGCTAAAAAAACCGCCCCCCCCTACCGATTTAGAGATTGGCGGGACCGATTCTGATGAAAATTGGAATACAACATACTGGACCTAATAGAAGCAGGTTTGCAAAGTTTCGGCTCATTTCATAAACAATGTTGTATTTCTTTGGTCTTGGCCCGCCTTTCCCTTAGATGTAGCCAATGAAGATACTGTACGAATATTTTTCGAAAATTTGAAAATAAGGCGGTTTAAAAATTGTGGGCGCATGTTGTCGAATGTGTCGAAAGAAGACAAAACCACAATCAAAACTTTGCTACATGTGATTATCGTTTGTTTGCACCATTGATGACAGTTTCGGACAATTCAATACAAGCATGAGGAAGTCACAAAATCTGTGAAATTGTCGATGAAATGAGCCGAAACTTTGCAAATCTGCTTCTATTAGGTCCAGTCCAGTACATTGTATTCCAATTTTCATCAGAATCGGTCCAGCCAATCTGTAAATCGATTGGGGGGCGGTTTTTTTTTGGCCCACCCTGTATATTTAATCGACCCCCAGCTGCAAGCTGCAACCCCCATTTAATTTATCATATCCTGTACTAAGTGTGTTGCATTCATTGAAAATTTGTGTTGCATCCTAATTTTAATGAGAATTCCGACTAAATAACACAATTGATTTGTGCATCTGTGCAACCCTCCTCTTCTACCCCTCCTCTTCTTCTTAGGACTATCACATTTGCAACTATGGCCATATGACTAAGACTATGACTAAACCCATGTCTTATTTTTCTTTTCTTCTTTTTTTTCTTATTTTCTAAACTACAGTACTCTAGGCTTCTAAACCTCTGTACTACTAACCTGGTCTATATTACTAACGCACAATGTCTGTCTGTCTGTGTGTCTGCAACGCGGCCCAGAGAGTTGTGCTGGATGGATTGAGCTGAAATTTTGTATGATGCTTCCGTGGGAAACTTCACCATCAAATAGGGGCCGGATTTGCGATAGCTACCGTAATCCTTGAGTTATGCAAATTTCGCATACGTGTTTGATCGAATTTGAGAATTCAGTGTCAATTCTGCTTGGGATATATGTAGTCGACCGTGGTGATCACGAATATCAGATCCGTTTTGCTGTGCGATACCGTAATCGCGAGATATGGCACATTGAATATGCAAATTGCGATCGATCGAATTTGAGAATTCAGTGTCAAATCGGCTTGGGACATATGTAATTTACCACGCTGATCACGAATCTGGCATTTGTTTTCTAATACGCTACAGTAATGACAAGATATAGCATTATCCTTTTCTACAGTAGTATGACTATTTGTGGGTTCTGTCTGCAATGCAGCACAGAGAGAGTTCTGCTGGATCGATTGAGCTGAAATTTTGCTTGCTGGCTTGCTTGGCACATTTTACCATCAAAATAAGAGTGGCACTACTGAAGCTATCGTAATCCATGCGTTATGCAAATATAAATAAATTATACGACAATACAGCGCATTTTATGCGTGCTTCTGACTTATCAGAAGTGTTTAGAAAACCATTTCATACAGATCAATGGCGTAGTGGTTATGTTGTACGATACTTTTCTGGAGGTCCTGGGATCAAACCTCTGCCATAAAAATACTTGTAACTTTTTTGTTTATAACTTTTTTGTTTTGCACGTGTTTATGCTATAAAAACTTCGAACTTTTTATTATTTTTTACTGTGTTTTGCAGGTGTCAACGCTATAAAACTTGTATTGCACGCACATGCACGCACGCGCGCGCGCACACGCACGCACGCACGCACGCATTGGGACGCACGCACGCACGCACGCACGCACGCACGCACGCACGCACGCACGCACGCATTGGGACGCACGCACGCACGCACGCACGCACGCACGCACGCAAGCACGCACGCACGCATGCGCGCACGCACGAACGCACGCACGCAGGCAGCACGCACGCTCACACACAGGGACATGGACACGCGCACGCACGCACATGCACGCACGCGCACCCTGGCAGCCATGCACGCACGCACGCACGCCCACACGCACGCCCACACGCACGCCCACACGCACGCACTAACGCACGCACGCACGCACACACACACATGGACACAGATACGCGCACGCACGCACATTCACGCACGCACATGCACGCACGCGCGCGCGCGCGACGCACGCACGCACTCACGCACGCACCCACTCACGCCCTCTCGCACGCACGCACGCACTCCCTCACGCACGCACGCACCCTCTCACGCACCCACGCACGCACACACGCACGCACGCACGCACGCACGCACACGCAAGCATGCACGCACACACACACACACACATGGACACAGATACGCGCACGCACGCACATTCACGCACGCACATGCACGCACGCGCGCGCGCGCGCACGCATGCACGCACGCACGCACGTACGCACGCACGCACGTACGCACGCACGCACGCACGCACGCACGCACGCACGCAGCACGCATCCCCCAAAATTGTTGTTTTACCCAACTGATTAGAAGTCGAAGATTGAATAGATGTCGAAATTTAATGTGACGATCGTGTGTACAACTGCGTATAGCTAATGGTAAGCTTGCCTTCATGTTTTACGTTGTTCTCACGCGCACGCCTATGGCTCGCTCTATATAAAACATGCAATGCACAGTGCTCCTCAAGCGCGTGATGCCCCAGCATTGTCGGCAGCGATGATGTGAGGGAGAGTCGACGTCGAGCTCTCGTGCGCAGCGCTTGACCTCATTGAAGAGGGATCGTAGTTGCTGGCGTCTTCATTACTCGCGTCCGCAATCGCAAGAGGATGGTACTCGCGATCAGCAGCCATGGCGCCAATTATTATAGCAGAGGAAACCCGCTCCAATTCAGCTTGTACATAGCGTCCGAGCCGATGACGCGACTGGTGCCGATGCATGGATGAGACGTAGCGGAAGACGGTGTAATCAGTGGGGTTAAACACCTGTTTTTTTTTTGGGGGGGGGGTCGCACATTTAGTTAGGGGGGTGAATCGATTACGGGGTGGACCAATAAATTAGGGGGTCAAACATCTTTCTTAGGGGGGAATTTTGCATCTAATTAGGAGGGTCGAAAATTGGCAGCCTATGCAATTGACCATGTTGATCACAAATCTCGCAAATTTTGTGCCTTTTAGACGATGGTTCATTTAGGGAGGGCGCGTAATTATGGGAAGGTCTTGGGAGGGTGTATTATTATTTATTATGGGGGGGGGGCTAATTATAGGGTTTACGGTATGTGTTGTGCTGGACGGATTGGGCAAGTGTAAGCAACCATGCTGATCAAGAAAATAACCTCATAATTTAAGCCTATAGTGAGCTATTCCAAAGTAAAGCCAATTATTAGGACCCACCATGATTTGCCCCGTACAATTACAATGTAGCTGCCTCCTATAGGCCGATTTGAAAAGCTAGACCGAAGGTGGCTAATTAAGGGTTATGGTGTGTCTGCTCAAGATGGTATAGTGCCTAATTTTTACTATCGAATGTTATGACTGGAGATGTAATGACGCAAGAATAAAGCGTTACAACAAAAAAGATGAAATGTTTTTCTGTATTGCAGAAGTGCATTGGTTGCATTGGTTGACTTTCTTTGGCTTTTGCTGCAGCAATTTACAGATTCGTCATTGTTGTTTTTAAACTGAGCATTCACAGCATGGTTTTATGACACATTGTATTGATGATGAGTCACTACTGAGGACATGAAAATATAGATACTACTGAATCACTTCTGAGCACGTTTTTGATGATGAATGACAAACTACAAAAGAGATGAGAGGTTTCTCAGATATAGCAACAATCTCTGCCTATTCTCGCCCCCAACCCCCCATTGGTCATTGAGCTACTCGACCTTTGGGGGCCTCTGGGCGATAAACTATTTTTGGGCTCTCCCATTCTCTCCCCCCCCCCCCCCCCCCTTGCATCGGTTCATGGTCTTCTTTGTGTGCGCGTTTTGTGCATGTTTCGGATTGTTCGTGTTGGGTTGCGAGAGCAAAACGTTTTTGAACATACAGCACATACAAACAGACACACCGAAAAGCCTATGCTCTGCCCCCCCCCCTATGCCTATTCTGTAGTATTCGTGCAAATGCGTTGGTTGACATGCATTGGCTTTGGTTGACCTGCATTCCAACACTTTGCAGTTTTATCATTGCAGTGATTTATCATTGTACAACTGAGTATTCTCAACATTATTTTGTTTCATGAGACAAATTGATGTTGAACCACTTTGGACCACTTTGCAAGCAGGAGTCCTGAGTTCGAAGCGGCTAGTATCTATCTATATTATAAAAGCACATTGTCTGTCTGTCTGTCTGTCTGTCTGTGTGCAACGCAGGGCAGAGAGTTGTGCTGGATGGATTGAGCTGAAATTTTGTATGAGGCTTCCGTGGGAAACTTCACCATCATTTAAGGGCCGGATTTGCGACAGCTACCGTAATCCGTGAGTTATGCAAATTTCGCATACGTGTTTGATCGAATTTGAGAATTCAGTGTCAATTCTGCCTGGGATATATGTAATCGACTGTGCTGATCACGCATATCACATCCGTTTTCCTGTGCGATACCGTAATCGCGAGATACAACGCATTGAATATGCAAATTGAGTTTGATCGAATTTGAGAATTCAGTGTCAAATCTGCTTGGGATATATGTAATCGACCGTGGTGATCACGAATCTGGCATTCGTTTTCCAATCTGCTACAGTAATGACAAGATATAGCATTATCCATTTCTACAGTAGTATGACTGTTTGTGGGTTCTGTCTGCAATGCAGCACAGAGTTCTGCTGGATGGATTGAGCTTGAGCTGAAATTTTGTATGAAGCTTGCTTGGCACATTTTACCATCAAAATAAGAGTAGTACTACTGAAGCTACCGTAATCCATGCGTTATGCAAATATAAATAAATTATATGATAATACAGCACATTTTATGCGTGCTTCTGACTTATCAGAAGTGTTTAGAAAGCAGTACTGTACAGATCAATGGTGTAGTGGTTATGATATCTGTTACTTTTCTGGAGGTCCTGGGATCAAACCTCTGCCATAAAAATACTTGTGACTTTTTTGTTTATAACTTTTTTGTTTTGCACGTGTTTATGCTATAAAAACTTTGAACTTTTTATTATTTTTTACTTTGTTTTACAGGTGTTAGCGCTATAAAAACTTGCATTACACGCTCATGCACGCACGCACGCACGCACGCACGCACGCACGCACGCACGCACACGGACTCGCGAGTGGGCGCACGCACACATGCGCGTGTATGTGTTAGCGTTTTAGTGGTGCGCTGTTTTAGTTTTTCTTGGCGTTGAGCACTGATCGTCGACGCATTAAACGTAATAAATAAAATATTGTGGTGCGTTTCGCCTGGTCCAATGGCCCAATGAACTTGGATTTCCTCAAAAAAGAAAACGGCTGAAAACAATTGATGCGCCCGCGTCCGCTGCTGCGTTCGATGAAAACTTTCTTAATTTTAGGCTTTGCTTAGGCTTAGTCCAGACTTTGCTTAGGCTTAGGCTTAGGCTTCGCTTTGGTTTCGGACGCAGCGGACGCAACAATCAATTGTGTTTTGCCAAAAGAAAGACGACGTAAGGAAGACACAAGCCCACCGAAAACCGCCCGCCCACAGCGAGCTGGAATGGAATCGGAAGCGTCGGACCGCGATCCTAGCTTAGACCAGGTCCAAAGGCCTTGCGCCTGCAGATCAAGGTGCATGAACATGTGAGCAATCATGCAGATTACAAAAAAGCCAATTATTATTAGCTGACTCTGAAGGGCTGATTAAAACAATTAGCCCACTGCCTATATGGGATTTATGGTGTGTCTGCTCCAGATGGTATAGTGATTAATTTTTACTATCGAATGTAATGACTGGAGATGTAATGACGCAAGAATAAAGCGTTACAACAAAAAAGGTGAAATGTTTTCCTGTATTGCAGAATTGCATTGGTTGCATTGGTTGACTTCCTTTGGCTTTTGCTGCACCACTTTACAGATTCGTCATAGTTGTTTTTAAACTGAGCACTGAGCATTCACAGCATGATTTTATGACACATTGTATTGATGATGAGTCACTACTGAGGACATGAAAATATTGATACTGAATCACTTCTGAGCACGTTTTTGATGATGAATGACAAACGACAAAAGAGATGAAAGGTTTCTCAGATATAGCAACAATCTCTAACTATTCTCGCCTCCAACCCCCCATTCGTCATTGAGCTACTCGACCTTTGGGGGCCTCTGGGCGATAAACTATTTTCGGGCTCTCCCATTCTCTCCAGCCCCCCTCCCCCCCCCCTTGCATCGGTTCATGATCTTCTTTGTGTGCGCGTTTTGGGCATGTTTCGGATTGTTCCGAACAAAACTTCTGCAAACGAGTCTCTCAGCGCATGTCTCCAATTTACATCGTGGGTGTGTTGATATGAAATTTATTTAAAACAGAGTGGGTGTTACAAGCAATTCTGTAGTATTCATGCAAATGCGTTGGTTAACATGCATTGGCTTTGGTTGACCTGCATTCCAACACTTTGCAGATTCATCATTGCAGTGATTTATCATTGTACAACTGAGTATTCTCAACATTATTTTATTTCATGAGACAAATTGATGTCGAACCACCTTGGAGCACTTTGCAAGCAGGGCAGGAGTCCTGAGTTTGAAGCGGCTAGTCTATTCTATATTATAAAAGCACAATGTTTGTCTTCTGTCTGTGTGTGTGCAAGAGAGAGTGCAGAGAGTTGTGCTGGATGGATTGAGTTGAAATTTTGTATGAAGCTGCCATGGGAAACTTCACCATCATTTAAGGGCCGGATTTTCGATAGCTACCGTAATCCGTGAGTTATGCAAATTTAGCATACGTGTTTGATCGAATTTCAGAATTCAGTGTCAATTCTGCTTGGGATATATGTAATCGACCGTGCTGATCACGAATATCACATCCGTTTTCCAGTGCAATACCGTAATCGCGAGATACGACGCATTGAATATGCAAATTGCGTTTGATCGAATTTGAGAATTCAGTGTCAAATCTGCTTGGGATATATGTAATCGACCGTGATGATCACGAATCTGGCATTCGTTTTCCAATCTGCTACAGTAATGACAAGATATAGCATTCTCCTTTTCTACAGTAGTATGACTGTATGTGGGTTCTGTCTGCAATGCAGCTTGAGCTGAAATTTTGTATGAAGCTTGCTTGGCACATTTTACCATCAAAATAACAGTGGCACTACTGAAGCTATCGTAATCCATGCATTATGCAAATATAAATAAATTATATGAAATACAGCACATTTTATGCGCGCTTCTGACTTATCAGAAGTGTTTAGAAAACAGTTCTGTACAGATCAATGGTGTAGTGGTTATGATGTCGTTACTTTTCTGGAGGTCCTTGGGATCAAACCTCTGCCATAAAAATACTTGTAACTTTTTTGTTTATAACTTTTTTGTTTTGCACGTGTTTATGCTATAAAAACTTTGAACTTTTTATCAGGGTGTACGCGTCAGCGTACAACCCTAATATGTGACGACTTCTCAATGCGGCTTTTTGAATTTTCGATCGCCTATAACTTTTGATTGCCTGAACGGATTTTGGCGCGTTATGGCGCAAATGGACCGCCTTCTTCTGGGGCATCGAATGCGCCATAACGCGTTTCCTTGCTTTACTGTAAGGGGTCAATAGTTCCAAAAATGTTCCAATTTTGCGGCTTTTTTTTCATGTTCTCCGCCAGGTTTTTGGAGCGCCGCTCGCGAACGCCAGGGCCTATCTCGATGAAACTTGGTATGTGTAGGCGGCTAGTAATGGCAATGTTGCACGCCAAAGGATTTGTGTGCACTGCGTTCCGATCTCGAGATATTGCCGATTTTATCCGATTATCGATTGATTTTCTTGGAAATGGGCCACAAATTTTGTGCCCTATAGGCGCTTTAACGGTACATCGCAGCGCTTCGCTGTAAAGGAGAAAGTTGGTCGCCATGACATGACTTGTGTTACTTTCAACAATTGGACCAAATTGGACGCACCAAAATACCTCCCCCCCATTATATCGATAACGGAAATTGGTGATATGTCGGTGTGGTTAGGCCGAATGGTCTAAACATCAATAATAAAGTTGATCGCTCTTCGATGTAGAACATTTCATTCCTTGAAGTCAACACGATCCGACGCACCAAAATATTTTCACTTCCGAGATAATCGATAAATATCGATATGGGTAGGTCGGATCACTTTGGCCAAAACACAAAAGTTGACCGCCTGCACGTGCAGATCATTTTGATTCTTTACACCACTATGCTCCGACGAACCAATATGGCACTACAGATGTGCACGCACGCACGCACACCAGCAAATGGGCTGCTTCGCAAGAAACTTGATGTGGGTAGGTCCGATCACTTTGGCAAAAACACAAAAGTTGACCGCCTAGTCATGGTGATCACATCCATACTTTACATCACTATGCTCTGACACAGCAATATAGCACAACTGCATGTGCATGCACGCATGTATGTCTGCTAGGCTGTTGGTACTTTGCTTTACTTCAATTTTGCCTTGTTCGATTCAGTCACAGGTACATTGTGTGTGAACCTATGTCAGTGAACGTCTGTGTGCGTGCGTGCGTGCGTGCGTGCGTGCGTGCGTGCGTGCGTGCGTGCATGCGTGCGTGCGTGCGTGCGTGCATGCGTGCGTGCGTGCAAGCGTGCGTGCGTTCGAGCATGCGAGCGTGCGTTTGTGTGTGCGCCATGCGTGCATGCTTGCGTGCGTTCAATTCCAGAAACCCCTTCATCTTTCGAAAAAAACACTGTATTAAGGAAAAATTTGCAGGGGGCTGCAAAAAAAGGAGAATATGTGACACTCTATTGTTGAAGTCCAGTTTGAAAAGAAGTGGTATTAAGGAAAAATTTGCAGGCGGCTGCAAAAAAAGGAGAATATGTGACGCTCTAATGTTGCAGTCCAGTTTGGAAAAGAGCGGTATTAAGGCATGCCCCACTGCGTTCTAGCCACTTCCACACTGCAGCTGATCAACTTCAGTTTGAACAAACCATGTATATTAATCCGAACCGAACGCCGCAAAACGTCACATATTCGGCGTTTGTTGTGTTCGCCCACAACGGAAATGTGCTGCGAAAGTAACGGTGACTGGAACTGACTGACATTTACATAGAGCGAATGCGAGAAATTAGCACATGTCCATGGAACCCCCATGCACACGCACGCACGCACGCACGCACGCACGCACGCACGCACGCACGCACGCACGCACGCACGCACGCACGCACGCACGCACGCACGCACGCACGCACGCACGCACGCACGCACGCACGCACGCACGAACGCACGCACGCACGCACGCATGCACGCGCGCATACACTGACGCACACAGGCAGGCTGGCAAGCACGCAGCACACACGCACGCATTAGGGCACTACACAAATCGCTGGGGGACAAGATACGAATGTTGTACAAACAGTTCGTCATTTTGGCGGAACGCCACAAGGGAATGGAGCCGGATTGTAGTACGTATGTACGTCTCGCCTGATGCCTACCTACACATTACCAACTGTACATCATCACGAATCCACATGTCACAGTTTTTAGCAGGGCACCCCGATTGATTATGCAAAACATACTTTGGCTCTCATGGTGATGGGCAATGATAACGTTTTGTTATGGAGATGAGCTATGAGTTGATGGACGTTTTTGGTGTTTAGGCTTGGCTGAGTGAAATGGCTCGCACAACAAACGCCGAATATGTGACGTTTTGCGGCGTTCGGTTCGGATTAATATACATGGTTTGTTCAAACTGAAGTTGATCAGCTGCAGTGTGGAAGTGGCTAGAACGCAGTGGGGCATGCCTTAATACCGCTCTTTTCCAAACTGGACTGCAACATTAGAGCGTCACATATTCTCCTTTTTTTGCAGCCGCCTGCAAATTTTTCCTTAATACAGTGTTTTTTCGTAAGATTTTTCCTTTGGCGTAAAAAGCGTACCCACACATGCACGAAAGAACGAGCGAACGATGGAACGAACGAACGAATGCTGTTGTTGTTGTTGTTGTTGTTGTTGTTGTTGTTGTTGTTGTTGTTGTTGTTGTTGTTCTTGTTGTTGTTGTTGTTGTTGTTGTTGTTCTTGTTGTTGTTGTTGTTCTTGTTGTTCTTGTTCTTGTTCATGTTCTTGTTGCTGTTGTTGTTGTTGTTGTTGTTGTTGTTGGATTAGGGGCAACGCTAGGCGGCCGTCAATGGCCCATATAGCATAGCCATCCCCATGATGCCAAACAGTGATTATATTTGAAGAAAAGCAGAGGAAATGTTGTGCATGATGCATCGAAAAGTGAACGCTGTCTATTGCTGAGTCAGCTAGCTTAGAGACGTGCGCATCATTCCAACACCGAGCCCAGCCGCCGTTTTCTACCTTGCTATTCCGTGAGACGCTAAAGCTGGCCACATTATACAAAGGTTCGCTCGTACAACGTTCAGCGGTTAGCGTGTAGTCTATGAATCCCATGCGTACGCACGCACGCACCGGCACGCACCGGCACGCACGCACGCACGCACGCACGCACGCACGCACGCACGCACGCACGCACGCACGCACGCACGCACGCACGCACGCACGCACGCACGCACGCACGCACGCAGGCAGGCAGGCACACAGAAGGGTACACGTCGTCGTGCAAGTGCACAGAAAACAGTCCAGCAGCCCATGTTCTATCCTACACACTGACACACACACAAATCATAGCAAAGGGGTAAATAAAATATCCATCGCACACTAGTGGCGGGCCTCCAGAACCAGCAGCGTCATCCCCTTCAGCCCGGCTGGGAATGCCCTTGCGTTGCCAACAGAGGCATCGTCGACCTTTATCCACTTTCTGTTTTGCCTGCCATGTGTGGAAGCGCAACTGGGAATCCAGGCGACGTAGTGGCCACAACTTGGGCTGTTGCCACTGTGCTCAGCAGCGGCCAGCAGCTCATACTAAAGCCTGAAAAACAAAAAAAAACTGAAAAAATTTAGCGTGGGTCGTGGGAACAACATGGGAAGGGACAGTGGGGTAACGCAGTACTGATTGGTTTCCCATTGGGCCATAGGAGATGGAAGAGACACCAGCGGGAGTCGAACCCGCGACCTCTCGATTTGTTGTCCAAGACGCAACATTACTAAGTGTTCCGGATCTCAAGATTGTGGGCATTTAGAAAGAATCCATTTGGGGGATTAATTTCTGATTGTATACAGCATACGCTTGCAAAGTTTCATGCCGATTTCTTTAACAAAAAAATTATAAAAAAAAAATTAAAAATAAAATCATTTTTTAAAGGTTCAGGAGCTCATATCTCATTATCCATTGATTAAACGTTAAAAACATTGACTACCAATCACTCGCCTTGACGTATTGTTCACGAAAATCAAAAAAAAATTGGGGGTTTACATGGCATTTTTTGGAGTTTTACTCTTGTCGGAACTATCAAAAAAATTCGGCTATGGCGACATGGACGTCGGAGCGACCTGAATTGCTGAAAGTGAAATGATACATGTCTGGGCGGTCAACTTTCACAATTATAGCGAATCTCTGCGATGAGCGGTTGAAGCGCCTATAGCTGACAAAGTTTTGGCCGAAAAAACGGCTATGTCCAAAAAATCGGGCAAAATCGGCCATAACTCAAGACTGGAAGCAACTAGGAGCAAATGCATTTGAGGTAGAAATTGCCACCATAGACTGCGTATCCATGCCAAGTTTTAGCCCAATCGCTAGCGGCGTTCAGGAGTGGCGGTCCAAAAAAGTGGCAGAGAACACGAAAAAAAAAAAACCCGCGTTTTCACAACATTTTTGGGGGTATCGCCCCCTTGCAGCAAAACAAGGAAACGCGTTATGGCGCGTTCGATGCCCCAGAAGAAGGCGGTTCGTTTGAGCTATAACGCGTCCAAATCCGTTCAGGCAATTAAAAGTTATAGGCGATCGAAAATTCAAAAAGCCGCATTGAGAAGTCGTCACATATTAGGGTTGTACGCTGACGCGTACACCCTGATTAAGGCATATACCCCCACTGATTTCTAGCCACTTTCGCATTGCAGCTGATCAACTCCACTTTGAACAAACCATGTATAAAATCCGAACGAAGCACAGCAACAAGTCACATATTCAGCGATTTTTGTGCGAGCCATCTCACTCAGCCAAGCCAAAACGACGCAAACGTCCATCAACTCATATCTCATCTCTCTCAGACGTTGTCATTGCCCATGTCCATGGACCTGAAACAGGTAAAGTTCCTGCCGAATCAATTGGTCCCCTGCAAAAACTTTTGCAATGTTGGTTGTTGATGATGTACAGTTGGTGATGTCGATGTGTAGGCAAGAGGCTATACGTACTACAATCCTGCTCCATTCCCTTCCGGCATTCCACCCAATGATGAACTGTTCGTATAACATTTGTGTAGTGACCCTAATGCTTGCATGAGTGCTGCGTGCGTGCGTGCGTGCGTGCGTGCGTGCGTGCGTGCGTGCGTGCGTGCGTGCGTGCGTGCGTGCGTGTGTCTGTGCACGTGTACATGCGTGTGTGCGTGCGTGCATGCGTACATGCGTGTGCATGGGGTTCCATAGGGCGTGTGCTAATTTCTCGCAGTCAATCTATGTAAATGTCAGTCAGTTCCAGTTGCCGCAATTTTTGCTGCACATTTCCTTCCATTGCAAGCAAACACAAAAATCGCCGAATATGTTACTTGTTGCTGTGCTTGGTTCGGATTTTATACATGGTTTGTTCAAAGTGGAGTTGATCAGCTGCAATGCGAAAGTGGCTAGAAATCAGTGGGGGTATATGCCTTAATACCACTTCTTTTCAAACTGGACTTCAACAATAGAGTGTCACATATTCTCCTTTTTTTGCAGCCCCCTGCAAATTTTTCCTTAATTATTTTTTACTTTGTTTTACAGGTGTTAGCGCTATAAAAACTTGTATTACACGCTCATGCACGCACGCACGCACGCACGCGCGCGCGCACGCACGCACGCACACGCACATGGACATGGACACGCGCACGCACGCACATGCACGCACGCGCACGCAGGCACGCACGCCCGCACACGCACATGGACTCAGACACGCGCACGCACATGCACGCACGCACGCACGCACGCACGCACGCACGCACGCACGCACGCACGCACGCACGCACGCACGCACGCACGCACGCACGCACGCACGCACGCACGCTCGCACGCAAACGCATGCACATGGACATGGACACGTGCATGCACGCACGCGCACGCTCGATCGCACGCACGCATGCACGCACGCATGCACGCACACACACATGGACGCACCCACACATGCACGCATGCACACACACACATTGACACGGACACGCGCGCGCACGCACGCACACACGCACGCACGCACGCACGCACGCACGCACGCACGCACGCACGCACGCACGCACGCACGCACGCACGCACGCACGCACGCACGCACGCACGCACGCACGCACGCACGCACAGACTCGCGAGTGGGCGCACGCACGCATGCGCGTGTATGTGTTAGCGTTTTAGTGGTGCATTGTTTTAGTTTTTCTTGGCATTGAGCACTGATCGTCGACGCATTAAACGTAATAAATGAAATATTGTGGTGCGTTTTGCGCGGTCCAATGGCCCAATGAACTTGGATTTCCCCGAAAAAGAAAACGGCTGAAAACAATTGATGCGTCCGCGTCTGCTGCTGCGTCCGATGAAAACTTTCCTAATTTTAGGCTTTGGGGTCCAGACTTTGCTTAGGCTTATGCCTTGGCTTTGATTTGGCTTAGGCTTATGCTTCG
>JASAMY010001490.1:0-18042 GCA_030248085.1 Paralinhomoeus sp. GSCO2_6 | reverse complement strand
ACCTCTTTGGAGTTCAAAATGTAATTTTTTTCTCCTGCAGCAGGACAATTTTTATCCCTCATCAAATAAAAAAAACCGCTAAAATATTTTCTACCCCCTGATCCAATGCAAGCTCCTCCGCCGAATGCAATGTCACTACCCCCTGAATAAAACTATTTACCCCCTAATTGCACCTACCCCCTAAACAAATGAAACTACCCCTCCGAATAAATAAAACTACCTCTCCAAATAATTTCAAGTACCCCTCCAAGAAATGCTTTTCTGCCCCGCGTTCAAAACTACTCATCCCAATAAACGAAACTACCCCTCCCGCATAATCATGCAAATGAAGAATTATGAAGAAAAGTATGCAGATTCACAATTTCTCAATTTCACCCACATGGGGATGATGTTGCGTGGTCAGTTGACACCTGGCGGCAGCATGTCACTGGTAAAAGTGCTGAAGTAGCTGGGCCAGATGCCTCCGTTTGGGGAGTGGGTGAAAGCCCCAACTACTTTTTAGAAAAAAATGCTGTAGGTGTGTTGCATTGTATCTTGCCTAATTGGAAAATGAAAAATGAACTGCGCATTGATAAATTGCATATCAAATGACTCGGCTAAATGTAAAGATCACTGTATGTGTGCCAATGCACGCATGCACGCACGCGCGCGCGCATTGGCACGCACGCACGCACGCACGGTATATATATATATATATATATATATATATATATACACATATATATATATCTACATATATATGGATAGGTATGTATACACATATATGGATACATATATACATGCAGGCACGCACGCACAGGCTTATGTCGAAAGGGGACAGCCACTCCGTGGACGTGCTCCCACATAATTATGCAAATGTATACTGTAAGTGTGGTAAAATGTATTTCTGTCCACCATGGTGAATGCCCATTGCGATTAAACAGAGCAGCAGTGAAATTGACACCAGCAACTGTAAATTAACATAGTGAACGCCCATCACGATCAACCAAGCAGCAGTGAATTTGGCACTGTAGACTATACACACACGCACGCACGCACATACGTACACGCACGCACGCACGCACACACGACGCACATACACGCACACACGCACGTAGACGCATGCACGCACGTGCACGCACGCACGCTGGCACGCACACACGCACGCGCGCGCGCGCAGGCACCCACGCACGCACGCACTCACGCACGCGCGCGCGCGCGCGCGCGCGCGCGCGCGCGCACGCACGCACGCACGCACACACACACACCACCCACTCTCGCATTCCGAGCACAGGAAATTTGGGCCAATTTCTGTCAACGGGGTGCACGCCCTCACGATCAACAGAGCAGCATTGAATTTTACGCCACCAACTGTCAATGGGGTGAACGCCCATCACGATCAACAAGAGCAGCAGTGAATTTGGCGCCGCCAATTGTCAACGGGGTAAACGCCCGTCACGATCAACAGAGCAGGAGTGAAGTTTGGCGCCATCAACTGTAAATGGGGTGAACGCCCATCATGATCAACAGAGCAGGAGTGAAGTTTGGCGCCATCGACTATCAACGGGGTGAACGCCCATCACGATCAACAGAGCAGGAGTGAAGTTTGGCGCCACCAACTGTCAACGGGGTGAATGCCCAACGCGATAGACAGAGCAGCAGTAAATTTGGTGCAAGAAACGGTCAACAGAAAGAATGACCAACGTGATCAACAGGAAAGGAGTAAATTTTGGATCCACCAACAGTCAACACGTTGAACGCCCATCGCGCACCTGCTTGCACAGCATGATCATGTAGACCATCATATGCAAAATAAGTTGCTTTATTCATTAACATCAACATGGCGGCAAAAGGCCGCGCGCGCCTCTAGTATTATATATCTATACTTACAAATGCGCCTTGCGTACGTGTGGGTATGTGGGTATGTGTGTATGTATGTTTCTACTTACAAATGCGCCTGCGTACGTGTGGGTATGTGTGACTGTATGTATGTTTCGAGTAAACTCGCGGACCGCTTGACATCCCTGCACGCGCGATGGCTGGATCGAATCCTCACGACCCCGAGATGGTCATGGGCAACGTCGATTTTCGATATGAAAACTCTTACAGTCAGTTATGGCGCATTTTCAAATTTTGCAGCACAGATTAACACTACCAAACGAATTGCACATGCATGAATTGCCCATCAAAATGACTGCGCACTGGACGTCGACGAGTCATTTAGCATATGCTACGCGCATAATTATGCAAATGCATACTGTAGTGTGCATGTGTATATATGTATATGTGTATATATATGTATGTGTATATATGCGTATATATGTATATGTGTATGTGTATGTAAGTATTGGTTATTGCACATGTACGCACGCACGCGTGCACACACAGACGCACCCGCACGCGCCCCCACGCATGCGTCTGCACGCACGCACGCACGAACGCACGCGTGCGTGCGCGCGCGCGCGCGCACGCACACACGCACGCACGCACGTGTCAACACACACTCGCACGCACGCACACACGCGTCTGCACACACGCACGCACGAACACACGCGTGCGTCCGCACGCATGCACACGCGCACGCACGTGTCCACACGCACGCACACACACATCTGCATGCACGCGTGCACGAATGCACGCACGCGTCTGCACGCACGCACGCACGCACGAACACACACACGCACGCGCGCGTGCACCCACGCACGCGTCTGCATGCACGCACAAACGCAAGCACGCGTCCACACGTGCACACGCACGCGTGCACGCACGTGTCCACATGCACGTATGCTTTCACACACGCGTCTGCACGCACGCATGCACGCACTCACGCGTCTGCACGCACGCACGCACGCATGCACACGTACACACGCGCGCGCGCGCGCGCGTGTGCACGCGCACACACATGCACACATACACACTCACGCACACACCTACAGTATGCATTTGTGTAATTATGCCAGAGCATATGCAAAATGTACTTTACGTGCGTGCGTGGGTGCGTGCGTGCGTGCGGACGCGTGCATGCGTGTGGACACATGCGTGCATGCGTGCGGACACGTGCGTGCGTGCGTGCGTGCAGACGTGTGGGTGCGTTCATGCGTGCGTGCGTGCAGACGCGTGCATGGGTGCATGCGTGCGTGCGGACACGTGCGTGCGCGCGTGCGTGCGTGCGGACGCGTGCGTGCGTGCGTTCATGCGTGCGTGCGGACGCGTGAGTGCGTTTGTGCGTGCGTGAAAGCGTGCGTGTGGACACGTGCGTGCGCGCGTGCGTGCGCGCGTGCGGACGCGTGCTTGCATTCGTGCATGCGTGCAGACACGTGCATGGGTGAGTGCGTGCGTGCGGACACGTGCGTGCGTTTGTGCATGCGTGCGTGTGTGCGTGCGTGCAGACGCGTGCGTGCGTGCGTGCATGCAGACGCGTGCATGGGTGCGTGCGTGCGTGTGGACACGTGCGTGCGTGTGTGCGTTTGTTCGTGCGTGCGTGCGTGCAGACGTGTGTGTGCGTGCGTGCGTGCATGTTGACACGTGCGTGTGTGTGTGTGCGTGCGTGCGTGTGGACGCATGCGTGCGTTCGTGCGTGCGTGCGTGCAGACGCGTGCGTGGGTGCGTGCATGTGGACACGTGCGTGCGTGCGTGCGTGTGGACACGTGCGTGCGTGCGTGCGTGCGTGCGTGCGTGCAGACGCGTGCATGCGTTCGTGCGTGCGTGCGTGCAGACGCGTGCATGGGTGTGTGTGTGAGTGCAGAGACGTGTGTGCACGCGTGCGTGCGTGCGTGCAGACGCGTGCATGCATGCGTGCGTGCGGACGCGTGAGTGCATGCGTGCGTGCGTGCGTGCAGACGCGTGAGTGCGTGCATGCGTGCGTGCAGACGCGTGTGTGAAAGCATACGTGCATGTGGACACGTGCGTGCACGCGTGCGTGTGCACGTGTGGACGCGTGCTTGCGTTTGTGCGTGCATGCAGACGCGTGCGTGGGTGCATGCGTGCGTGTGGACACGTGCGTGCGTTCGTGCGTGCGTGCGTGCGTGCAGACGCGTGCGTGCATTCGTGCATGTGTGCATGCAGACGCGTGCGTGGGTGCGTGCGTGTGGACACGTGCGTGCGCGTGTGCATGCGTGCGGACGCATGCGTGAGTTCGTGCGTGCGTGTGTGCAGACGCGTGTGTGCGTGCGTGCGAGTGCGTGTTGACACGTGCGTGCGTGCGTGTGTGCGTGCGTGGGTGCGGACGCATGCGTGCGTTCGTGCGTGCGTGCGTGCAGACGCATGCATGGGTGCGTGCGTGCGGGTGCGTTCGTGAGTGCGTGCGTGCGTGCGTACATGTGCAATAACCAATACTTACATACACATACACATATACATATATACGCATATATACACATACATATATATACACATATACATATACACCACACTTACAGTATGCATTTGCATAATTATGCGGGAACGCATTGACTCGTGACGTTGAGGCGAGTCATTTGATACGCAATTCATCCATGTGCAATTCGTTTGGTAGTGTTAATCTGTGCTGCAACATTTGAAAATGCGCCGTAACTACTGTATGAATTTGCATATCGAAAATCGACCTTGCCCATGACCATCTCGGGGTCGCGAGGATTCGATCGAGCCATCACGCGTGCACGTACGTCAAGCGGTTCGCGAGTTTACTCGAAACATACATACACACATACCCACACACACACACGTGCGCGCGGCGCATTTGTAAGTACTCGAAGCATACAAACACACAAACACACACACACGTGCGCGCGGCGCATTTGTAAGTACTAGAGGCGCATGCGGCCTTTGGCCGCCATGTGTACGTTAAGGAATAAAGCAACTGATTTTGCATATCATGGTCGACGTGATCATGCTGTGCAAGCAGGTGCGCAATGAGCGTTTACACCGTTGACAGTCGGTGGCACCAAATTCGTTGCTGCTCTGTTGATCGCGATAGGCGTTCACCCCGTTGACAGTTGGTAGCACCAAATTTACTGCTGCTCTGTTGATCGCAATGGGCGTTCACCCCATTGACAGTTATTAGTGCCAAATTTACTGCTGCTCTGTTAATCGAGATGGGTGTTCACCACGTTGGGCAGGATACAATGTATCACACATACAGTATCATTCGCATAATTATGTAGGAGCATGCGCAAATGACTTGTGATGTCGAGGCGAGTCATTTGATATGCAATTCATCAATGCACAATTCATTTTCTATTTTCCAATTAGACAAGTACAATGTACCACACTTACAGTATGCATTTGCATAATTATGCGGGAGCATGCTCAAATGACTCGTGATGTCGAGGCAAGTCATTTGATATGCAATTCATCAATGCACAGTTTATTTTTTATTTTCTTAATAGGCAAGATACAATGTACCACACCTACAGTATGCATTTGTGTAATTATGCCAGAGCATATGCAAAATGTACTTTACGTGCGTGCGTGGGTGCGTGCGTGCGTGCGGACGCGTGCATGCGTGTGGACACATGCGTGCATGCGTGCGGACACGTGCGTGCGTGCGTGCGTGCGTGCAGACGTGTGGGTGCGTTCATGCGTGCGTGCGTGCAGACGCGTGCATGGGTGCATGCGTGCGTGCGGACACGTGCGTGCGCGCGTGCGTGCGTGCGGACGCGTGCGTGCGTGCGTTCATGCGTGCGTGCGTTTGTGCGTGCATGCGTGCAGAAGCATGCGTGAAAGCGTGCGTGTGGACACGTACGTGCGCGCGTGCGTGCGCGCGCGTGCGGACGCGTGCTTGCATTCGTGCATGCGTGCAGACACGTGCATGGGTGAGTGCGTGCGTGCGGACACGTGCGTGCGTTTGTGCATGCGTGCGTGCGTGCGTGCGTGCAGACGCGTGCGTGCGTGCGTGCATGCAGACGCGTGCATGGGTGCGTGCGTGCGTGTGGACACGTGCGTGCGTGTGTGCGTTTGTTCGTGCGTGCGTGCGTGCAGACGTGTGTGTGCGTGCGTGCGTGCATGTTGACACGTGCGTGGGTGTGTGTGCGTGCGTGCGTGTGGACGCATGCGAGCGTTCGTGCGTGCGTGCGTGCAGACGCGTGCGTGGGTGCGTGCATGTGGACACGTGCGTGCGTGCGTGCGTGTGGTCTCGTGCGTGCGTGCGTGCGTGCGTGCGTGCAGACGCGTGCATGCGTTCGTGCGTGCGTGCGTGCAGACGCGTGCATGGGTGTGTGCGTGAGTGCAGAGACGTGTGTGCACGCGTGCGTGCGTGCGTGCAGACGCGTGCATGCGTGCGTGCGTGCGGACGCGTGAGTGCATGCGTGCGTGCGTGCGTGCAGACGCGTGAGTGCGTGCATGCGTGCGTGCAGACGCGTGTGTGAAAGCATACGTGCATGTGGACACGTGCGTGCACGCGTGCGTGTGCACGTGTGGACGCGTGCTTGCGTTTGTGCGTGCATGCAGACGCGTGCGTGGGTGCATGTGTGCGTGCGGACACGTGCGTGCGTTCGTGCGTGCGTGCGTGCGTGCAGACGCGTGCGTGCATTCGTGCATGTGTGCATGCAGACGCGTGCGTGGGTGCGTGCGTGTGGACACGTGCGTGCGCGTGTGCATGCGTGCGGACGCATGCGTGCGTTCGTGCTGCGTGTGTGCAGACGCGTGTGTGCGTGCGTGCGAGTGCGTGTTGACACGTGCGTGCGTGCGTGTGTGCGTGCGTGGGTGCGGACGCATGCGTGCGTTCGTGCGTGCGTGCGTGCAGACGCATGCGTGGGTGCGTGCGTGCGGGTGCGTGCATGCGTGCGTGCGTACATGTGCAATAACCAATACTTACATACACATACACATATACATATATACGCATATATACACATACATATATATACACATATACATATACACCACACTTACAGTATGCATTTGCATAATTATGCGGGAACGCATTGACTCGTGACGTTGAGGCGAGTCATTTGATGCGCAATTCATCCATGTGCAATTCGTTTGGTAGTGTTAATCTGTGCTGCAACATTTGAAAATGCGCCGTAACTACTGTATGAATTTGCATATCGAAAATCGACCTTGCCCATGACCATCTCGGGGTCGCGAGGATTCGATCGAGCCATCACGCGTGCACGTACGTCAAGCGGTTCGCGAGTTTACTCGAAACATACATACACACATACCCACATACCCACACGTACGCAAGGCGCATTTGTAAGTAGAAACATACATACACACATACCCACATACCCACACGTACGCAAGGCGCATTTGTAAGTAGATATATAAGACTAGAGGCGCGCGCGGCCTTTGGCCGCCATGTGTATGTTAAGGAATAAAGCAACTGATTTTGCATATGATGGTCGACATGATCATGCTGTGCAAGCAGGTGCGCGATGGGCGTTCACCCTGTTGACTGTTGGTGGCGCCAAACTTTACTCCTGACCTGTTGATCACGATGGGCATTCATTCTGTTGACCGTTGCTTGCACCAAATTTACTGCTGCTCTGTTGATCGCGTTGGGCATTCACCCCGTTGACAGTTGGTGGCACCAAATTCACTGCTGCTCTGTTGATCGTGATGGGCGTTCACCCCGTTGACAGTTGGTGGCGCCAAACTTCACTCCTGCTCTGTTGATCATGATGGGCGTTCACCCCATTGACAGTTGATGGCGCCAAACTTCACTCCTGCTCTGTTGATCGTGATGGGCGTTCACCCCATTGACAGTTGGTGGCGCCAAATTCACTGCTGCTCTGTTGATCGTGATGGGCGTTCACCCCATTGACAGTTGGTGGCGTAAAATTCAATGCTGCTCTGTTGATCGTGAGGGCGTGCACCCCGTTGACAGAAATTGGCCCAAATTCTGTGCTCCTATGTGCGAGCGTGTGTGCGTGCGTGCGTGCGTGCGTGCGTGCGTGCGTGCGTGCGTGCGTGCGTGCGTGCGTGCGTGCGTGCGTGCCAGCGTGCGTGCGTGCACGTGCGTGCATGCGTCTACGTGCGTGCGTGCGTGTACGTGCGTCGTGTGTGCGTGCGTGCGTGCGTGTACGTATGTGCGTGCGTGCGTGTTGACAGTTGACAGTGCCAAATTCACTGCTGCTTGGTTGATCGTGATGGGCGTTCACCACGTTGACAGTTGCTGGTGTCAAATTCACTGCTGCTCTGTTAATCGCAATGGGCATTCACCATGGTGGACAGGATACATTGTACCACACTTACAGTATACATTTGCATAATTATGTGGGAGCACGTCCACGGAGTGGCTGTCCCCTTTCGACATAAGCCTGTGCGTGCGTGCCTGCATGTATATATGTATCCATATATGTGTATACATACCTATCCATATATATGTAGATATATATATATGTGTATATATATATATATATATATACATATATATATCGTGCGTGCGTGCGTGCGTGCCAATGCGCGCGCGCGTGCGTGCATGCGTGCATTGCCACACATACAGTGCTCGTGACATCTAGCCGAGTCATTTGATATGCAATTTATCAATGCGCAGTTCATTTTTCATTTTCCAATTAGGCAAGATACAATGCAGCACACTTACAGCATTTTTTTCAAAAAGTAGTTGGGGCTTTCACCCACTCCCCAAACGGAGGCATCTGGCCCAGCTACTTGAGCACTTTTACCAGTGACATGCTGCTGCCAGGTGTCAACTGACCACGCAACATCACCCATGTGGGTGAAATTGCGAAATTGTGAATTTGCATAATTTGCATAATTTTCATTTGCATAATTATGCGGGAGCATGTGCAAATGACTCGTGACGTCGAGGCGAGTCTTTTGATATGCAATTCATCCATGTGCAATTCGTTTGGTAGTGTTAATCTGTGCTGCAAACTTTGAAAATGCGCCATAACTACGGTATAAATTTGCATATCAAAAATCGACCTTGCCCATGACCATCTCGGGGTCGCGAGCATTCGATCGAGCCATCGCGCGTCCACGTACGTCAAGCGGTTCGCGAGTTTACTCGAAGCATACAAACAAACAAACACACAAACAAACACGTGCGCGCGGCGCATTTGTAAGTAGACTAGAGGCGCGCGCGGCCTTCGGACGCCATGTATACATTAAGGCACGAAGCAATTGATTTTGCATATGACGTCGAAGTGATGATAATGCACTAGGATATGCATAGCTTTGTCTTTTACTTGTGTGGTCGAATGTTCCTTAGGACAGTTGTCAGCATTTAAGGACCCAAACTCCATGCTCCCCCTTTGTCCATGGGGGCGTGCCTCCCATTGACAGAAACTGGCCCAAATTCTGAGTTCCTCTTTTTATCGTGAGGGCGTGCACCCCGTTGACAGAAATTGGCCCAAATTCTGTGTTCCTCTGTTGATCGTGAAGGCGTGCACCCCGTTGACAGAAACCGGCCCAAATTCTGTGCTCCTTTGTGCGTGCGTTCGTGCGTGCGTGCGTGCTTGCGTGCGTGCGTGCGTGCGTGCGTGCGTGCGTGCGTGCGTGCGTGCGTGCGTGCGAGCGAGCGTGCGTGCGTGCACGTGCGTGCATGCGTGTACGTGCGTGCGTGCGTGTACGTGCGTCGTGTGTGCGTGCGTGCGTGCGTGTACGTATGTGCGTGCGTGCGTGTTGACAGTTGACAGTGCCAAATTCACTGCTGCTTGGTTGATCGTGATGGGCGTTCACCACGTTGACAGTTGCTGGTGTCAAATTCACTGCTGCTCTGTTAATCGCAATGGGCATTCACCATGGTGGGCAGGATACATTGTACCACACTTACAGTCACTCACTTACAGACACTCACAGGATTGCACTCCCGTGCGTGCGTGCAATCCCGTGCGTGCGTGCGTGCGTGCGTGCGTGCGTGCGTGCGTGCGTGCGTGCGTGCGTGCGTGCGTGCGTGCGTTCGTTCGTGCGTGCGTGCGTTCGTGCGTGCGTGCGTGCACTCCCGTGCGTGCATGCTTGCGTGCACGTGCGTGCGTGCGTGCGTGCGTGCGTGCACGTGCGTGCTCTCCCGTGCGTGCGTGCGTGCACGTGCGTGCGTGCACTCCCATGCGTGTGTACGCGCGCGTGCGTGCGTGCGTGCGTGCGTGCGTGCGTGCGTGCATGCATGTACGTGCGTGCGTGTACGTGCGTGCGTGCATGCGTGTGTGAGCGCACTCCCGTGCATGCGTGCGTGCACTCCCATGCGTGCGTGCGTGCACTCCCGTGCGTGCGTGCGTGAGTGCGTGCTGGTGCGTGCGTGCGTGCGTGCGTGCGCGCGTGCGCGCGTGCGTGCGTGCTTGGCGTGGGTGCGTGCGTGCTTGGCGCGCGTGCGTGCGTGCGCGCACTTGGGTGCGTGCGTGCGTGCATACGTGCACGTGCATGCACTCCCATGCGTGCGTACGCGCGTGCGTGCGCGCGTGAGCGCGTGCATGTACGTGCGTGCGTGTACGTGCGTGCATGCGCGCATGCGCGCACTCCCGTGCGTGCGTGCGTGCGTGCACCCCCATGCATGCGTGCACGCATGCGTGTGTGCACTCCCATGCGTGCGTGCGCGCGTGCACTCCCGTGCGTGCGTGCGTGCGTGCACTCCCGTGCGTGCGTGCCTGTGTGCACGTGCACGTACGTGCGTGCGTGCGTTCGCGCATTCCCGTGCGTGCGTGCGTGCGCGCACTCCCGTGCGTGCGTGCGTGCACGCGCGTGCGTGCGTGCGTGCGTGCACGTGCGTGCGTGCGTGCCTGCACGCGTCTGAGTGCGTGCGTGCGTGCATGTGTGCGTACGTGCGTGCGCGTTCTGGAAGTTTCCCAATTCGGCAAGCTACAATGTACAGTACAATGTACAATGTACCACAACTACAGTACGCATTTGCATAATCGTGCATAAGCATGCGCAAATGACTTGTGACGTTCAGGCGAGTTATTTGATATGCAATTCATCCATGTGTAATTCGTTTGGTAGTGTTAAAATCTGTGCTGCAACATTTGAAAATGCGCCATAACTACGGTACCAATTTGCATATTGAAAATCGACCTTGCCCATGACCATCTCGGGGTCGCGAGGATTCGATCGAGCCATCGCGCGGGCACGTAGTCAAGCCGTTCGCGAGTTTACTCGAAGCATACAAACATACAAACATACAAACATACAAACATACAAACATACAAACACGTGCGCGCGGCGCATTTGTAAGTAGATTGGGTTGGTCACCGGGCATCCACAACACAGCAAAACCGCCCACACAAGCTCGTTTGCGAGACTTGCACTTATGACTTTTAACAGCTGTGCAGCTCAAGTGCTGCGCATTGTCAGCCATGTATGCAGGCTACTGTTACACAACAAATCGTGAAAGGGGAGGGCCAATTTGCGCAAAAGACAATGGTGCAAGGGCAAAAATCGCGCCAAAAACGCAAAATTTGAAGGTTTCGGCATATGACTACCAAACGCCAGGGCTTTAGACTCTATAAATTTGACGGTACAGTGCCCCAAGGGTTCACCCAATGGTGGCAAATTTTAGGCAAAAAATATTTGGTGGCACAGCAGTTATGTCCATTTTTGCAAAATTAGTGCAGCCATTTTTGAAGCATTTTGTAGGTTTCGGCTTATAATTACCGAACGCCAGCGCTTCAGATTCTATAAATTTGACGGTAGAGTGCCCCAAGGGTTCACCGAATGGTGGCAAATTTTAGGCAAAAAATATTTGGTGGCACAGCACTTATGGCCGTTTTTGCAAAATTAGCGCACCCATTTTTGGAGCATCGTAACTTAAGCTAGAAAGGATGCAGAGAGGTGCCAACTTGGGCTTTGCTAGTAGAGTTGTTAACTTAGTGGTACCACCTACCAGCCACCCCCCTAGGCACACCACCCTCGAGGGAGATGGTTCAAAACAACCCAGTCCCATTTTTTGGTCAATTTTTGTCATTTCAGTCAACTCGCTTAGGAGACCCCTGTGAAGGGGGTGGAAGTCGATGGTCGAAACGAGGGTTCCCACCACCAATGGGACATTCATCTGCACCCCCAAAAATCGGTTTTAGCAAAATCTATTTTTTGCGGGCATCAGATACCTGGAAATTCTGTGGAACGCCTCTTAACCGCTCCGGTGAATCTCTCGAGCCAGCACGGCATAGAAATTGTCCGTGGAGAAGGTGGTCGGCTTTTGCTGACTCTTGATCGTGCCTTCAGTCTTTGGCATTTTGAAACGGCTGTGAAGCTACAGGAAGTCGTGCACACACATGTACACATAGATAAGAAGGCAAACGCGCAGTTCAAACTTGTTTACATGGCGCACGCCTTCCAGGCTCGAACTTGGGCCGCACGACTGGGCATTAGTGATGGCAATTTTGACGTTTTTCATTTTTAGGTAGGTAGGTTAGGTAAAACTGGCCGCAAAAACGCCTTAGGTAGGTTAGGTTAGGTAAGCTAGATCTTTCTGCTAGGTAGGTAGGTAATTGGGCAAATTCTTTAGGTTATAGGTAGGTAACTTAGGTAACCCCAAGCTGTCAAGTGTCAGGCAATATTGCATGCATGTACAGTGTAAACCTCCGAGCTGTGCTTGCCAGCACTATGCATTGAACTTATCTTTACCCTGGACAGTATTAGAGGAGGTTTTAAGAGTCTTAGGTTTAAACTTTTAAAGTGTTCACCAAATTTAAAATGCAACAGTCAAGCTTGCCCACATTTTTAACATTGATTTCAGGCGCTTAGCTTGAAGTTGGCTGGCTGTTTGCCATTATCATCCAGTGAATGAAACACATCTAATTAATTAATGAGTGTAGGCAGCGCTTACTAAGTGCACGCAAATGTGCACATCCTACTTCATGTGTGCCATGCACATAAAATGCGTGTGCACACATACAATACATACAATACATATATTTGTTAGCATAGCCTATGTATGTTCTTCGCCCTTTCTGCAGTGCCAAATTTTTAGAGAACAGCCCATTGGGACTTTGAGCATGTGCACACGCACACACGCACACACGCACGCACGTACGCACGCACGCACGCACGCACGCACGCACGCACGCACGCACGCACGCACGCACGCACGCACGTACGCACGCACGCACGCACGCACGCACGCACGCACGCACGCACGCACGCACGCACGCACGCACGCACGCACGCACGCACGCACGCACGCACGCACGCACGCACGCACGCACGCACGCACGCACGCACGCACGCACGCACGCACGCACGCACGCACGCACGCACGCACGCACGCACGCACGCACGCACGCACGCACGAACGCACGAACGCACGCACCGACAGACATACGCGTACACACCTGCACGCATGGCATGCAGTAGCACACCTAGTGGCACACACAGTAGCACACCCAGTGCACACGTAGCATGCACTACTCCAGCTTCCATGCACTATCGCTTCTGCACTGCCACAGTACTGGTCAGAGGTCAGAGAAAAAATTGTATGAGATGCGAGAGTCCATTAAAACTAGGCGCACAGGCATGCACGCACGCACACTACACGCACAAACACAGATGGCATGTACTATCTCTGACGCGCATTACTGCTTACACACTGAAACGCACTTTGCGTATGTTCACTATATGTTCACTACCATTGAAACTCAGAACGCCTGCACATGCACACACCCACGTACGCACGCACCCACAAAACACGTACAAGCACAGATGCTGACATGCACTATTGCTGGCACGCATTGTCGCTAGCACGCACGCTCGCTGAGAGTGGCACGCACTAACACACCGACACGCGCCTGGCTCATTTCATTAGGGGCGAGGCGCGCAGCGCCGAGAAAGTCGCGCCGCTAGCAGCAGCTCGCGACTTAGCGCCGCGCTAGCACTGCATAATACTGTACAATCTATCACGTCAAGTTTGAGGGTCTCGACTCTCGATCGAGTCACCCACCCGCCGCGCCCACCCACCGATTAAGTAGGTGTTCTTGAGAAGCATTCGCATAGTAAAAATATTTAGTTTCTGTAGACGTCCAATGGACTACAATAAACCTACACAAGGCTACGAATATCTCGTCAGAGACGCAGCGCACAAAGTGATCTTCTTGCCAACGTCAATACAACAACCAATCAAAATCCGACCGCCGGAAACGTAAACAATGGCCACGTTGGCCTACTTGTATGTGCAAAATGTTTCTGTTTGTATACGTATCCATTTTTTTGACTCGACAAATTTTAGCTTAGGTAGGTAACCTAGTAGGTAACGGCAAAATCTAGGTAGGTAGGTTAGGTACAGGTAGCTCGATTTTCGCGCTAGGTAGGTTAGGTTAGGTTACCTAGGCCGAAAAAAGGCTAGGTAACCTACTAGGTAGGTAACCTAGCTAGGTAGGTTGCCATCACTACTGGGCATCCAATCTGACCGAACTACGATTGACTTGACATCGACTTTCGTTGCTATACATACCTAAACACATACCTAATGTATGTACGAACGACAGGACGCGTTGAGGAGACGTGCTGACAGCAAGCTTCTCGAAGGAGAAGCTTCGAGAAGGTGGCGATCGAGTGAGCGTCGCGCTCGCGACACGCAGGTTCTCGCTTAGATGGCCGCACCTAAACACAATTTCTAAACAGTGAAATAGAATAGAGGAACTCCCGTAGGGGGAACCGTGGCAACGCCGCGTGCTCGACCTCTTTGGTCTTTTCGAAGAGGAGAGTGCCGTTGGGGTGACGAGCTAAGATATAAACTGTGTTCACATGCAACACATACGAGAATGCAGCTACGTACAATGTACATGTGCGGGCATGTGGCGTAAACCGCTGTCCGTCTTCGGCTACTACAGATATCTGAGGTTTGCTACTACAGATTCCTCAGGCAGCTAAGGACGTACCTTTTTGGGACAGAAGAAAAAGCGCGGCCGTCAACGACCAACAACAACAACAGCGGCCGTCCCAAGAAGAGCCGTGACGATTGAGTTGGGAATGTCGCTTTTAAAGTCGTTCCGTTGAGTTTTGCACTTAGACGCTCATTGCTATGCTTGTTGGTAGTTGTTGATGCTATTCGTGTGACGTTCCTGACGCTTGCTTGCTCGAGACATTCATTCAGGGGGCAAGTTCATTCAATCGGGGGAACTTTCATTTGTTGGGAGGGGTAGTTTCGTTTATTGGGATGAGTAGTTTTGAACGCGGGGCAGAAAAGCATTTCTTGGAGGGGTACTTGAAATTATTTGGAGAGGTAGTTTTATTTATTCGGAGGGGTAGTTTCATTTGTTTAGGGGGTAGGTGCAATTAGGGGGTAAATAGTTTTATTCAGGGGGTAGTGACATTGCATTCGGCGGAGTAGCTTGCATTTGTTCAGGGGGTAGAAAATATTTTAGCGGTTTTTTTTATTTGATGAGGGATAAAAATTGTCCTGCTGCAGGAGAAAAAAATTACATTTTGAACTCCAAAGAGGTAACATTTGTGATATATTTGGATTTATCATTTCGGGCCCAACGCCCAACGGGGCATTGGCCGCCACACACACACACACATGCGAAAAGTTTTTGATTTTGTGCTCAGAAGTGACAAAAAGACATTTGAAGTCTTTTGCGTTTGAAGGTCTCAATAAAAAAAAAGCATTTGAAGGCTACACATTTTTGGTGGTCGGGAGGGGAGAGTCTCCCCTGCCACAGCCGCTGACCCAACCTAGTGGACCGGACCCAACCTGACCCCTCTCCCCCCCCCCCATCAATATGAGCATGAACACCTGAAGCTATGTTGCTGCATGTGCCATACAATGGGCCAAATTGAATTTTATGCCAAAATTGGGCGCGCATGTAGGTATGTGTTACATTCACTTGCAATTTTGAAGCTTTCACTTAGGGCTAGAAGCTGTTTCCTCTTTGCCTGTTTTAGGGTGAACCGTTTCCTCAGTCGAGAGCTGTCATGGTCTTGTGGGAGAAAAAAATTCTATGTCTGGGAGCAAAATCTCTTGGAAAACACATGCTTAAAAGGGGAGTGGTCAAGAGAATCGTAATCGAGAAAAGTGCACCATTAGAAATAGTGGTGGCAGTAGAGCCCACAATGGTCAGTACCCACCGTCGTAGTCGCAGCGTTGGACTGTAAACGGCGTCTGACATAGAAAATTCACTGTAACGCGGTTACCGTACATTAGCGTACATTGCGTACTTCTACCGTTCGCAACGCGCAAACGCAAACAAAGCAAGCAACGCAAAACCGCTTGTGTTTGAAAAAGTTGAAATTCTATTCGTTTCCAAGCGAACGCGAAAGATGCGACTATTGGTGCAAAATTTTGAATTTTAATCCGGATTTCATTTGGGAATTAAAGACGGAAAAATTTCGGATCTGCGAGCTTCACTTTGCGGAAAGTGACAGGGGGCCTTGTTCGAGTTTGGCTGCAGTGCCAATTTCTCCAATTCCCGAGGAAGGCGCACTGCCTGTGCCTAGTGCTGCGTCTCGGCAGTCAACAAGTGGTTCCTCGTCGGCGCTGCAGTCACAAGGCTTGAGCGGATCGTCGCAGTCTTACATTCCCTCTGGCTCTGGGGGCAAGTCAGTCGTCGTCAGGGGGCGAGCAGGCGTCTGCACCGCTGAGCAATGCTCGCCTCATCGTCGACGTTGACCAACTGCTGATGCTGTTTAGGTTTGCCTTTTGTTTGATTAGGAGTGAATCTGGCCTGGCCCAGCCCACCCGGCTTTTGCCGTAACAAAGAAACATATTTGGCCTGGCTTGCAAAATAAAGTTAAACTAAAAAAATAAAAAAAGAACGAATTTAATTGACCTATGTAGGAGCCATTATTGGTGCCAAATTCCTGTAACCAAAATCAAAACATAAACAACCGCTGCAATTGTGGTGAGTACTACATAGGCACATATTTGTGTGCATAGGGTGTTGTTAATTTGTTTGCAGATGCGATATTTGTCTGCACTGATATTCGATTGCGATTGAGTGATTGATGTAATTGAGATCGCGACTGAGTGTGCGCGCCTAGCTGGCGCCGGCCGCCGGATGTACACCTATAGGTGCATGACTCATGCTTTGCGCCTAGCGGTTCTGTAAGCTTCACTTGCGATCATGTCCTGCACTGGCTACGATGTCTAGCTCTCGATAAACAATTGCGCAGCGACACTCCTAGTATGCACATAGTAGAGTAGTGAGTACATTTCGGGGACCTTTAAGCGCAATTTTAAAATTACTCGGACAAAATTTAGCAGTACCGCAATGCGTTAGGCGTCTCTGCTGAGTGTCCTGAGACCTACCGGTAATCCGCGAAAAAATTCTATGTTTTAGCGTCGCGTTTGGGTGGTGGGGGCGGCTCGCCCGCTGGGCGGTCTCCCGGACGACGCGCCGTGAAAGGACGAGTTGTTCGACAACGGCGGTGCGAAAGTTGCGCCTGGGCGCCGCTTCTTCGTCTTCCGTCCCTCGACCGCCGCCGCGAGCCGTCGATGCGTGGCAGCGGCGAACCGGTCATCTGGCGAGCGTTTGCTATTCCATCTTAAGTTTCCTCTCGTCCGCCTTTCTTTTGTACTGTCCACTCCTCGTCGCCGGACGCCCCTCCCTCCCCCCCCCGTTGATTCTCGGGGCTGGAGGGAGTGTCTGGTGAAGGGGCGGACTGGTCTAGTGTTTTCTCTCGGTCGCTTTCGATTCACCATTCGGTTCCAAATCGCCGCCGACGTCTTGCACTTGACGGAACTGCGCCTGCCCACGACGTGCGTCGCCACCAGGCTCGCGCACACGCCTCTCCAAGCGTCTCCGATCCTGGGAGGGGACCTTCTCACGTCGCTGGGCCGGAATCTGGAACGGTTGGAAGTCGGCGACTTTCGGTGCAGCGCTGGAGAATGCCATCTCCGCCTGTCGAGTCTCTGACAACTGGCCGTTCAGTGCCTCACGTTCGCCTACACGGACGGCTTTTGCTCCCAAGAGCTGGCGCCAACGGATTTGCCCACCGAACTGGACCGACTTCTCGTTTACGACTCGAGCGACGACTCCAACTGGTCCATGCCGAGCGCCATTCGCGGCGGCATCAGGATGAGCAGAATTGCCGCCGAAAATTCGAAACAGAATTTTTTGACGGTTGGATAAATTCCTAAATCGATGCGTGTTCGCGTGCGTGCAAGTGTCCGAGCGTGTCCCCGTGCGTATGTCCGTGCAAGTGTGCGAGCGTGTTCACGTGCCTGTCTGCGAGTGTGCGAGCGTGTCCACG
>JASAMY010000255.1:0-18041 GCA_030248085.1 Paralinhomoeus sp. GSCO2_6 | reverse complement strand
TAGGAGTGGGACTGCGCGGCGTTTCGACAGCATGAAGCTACAGATTGGGCGACATCATCATGCGTAGCTCTTGAATAGGGCTAGCGAATCAAAAAGCCTTGCACTAATGTTGGTGGATTTGGCCAAAAAATTTGCGTTTTGTTGGAAAGAAAATTGGGCAGACAGATAAAATATGTTTTATTCAACGCCTCGTATCTCGTAGGGAGTGCTAAGAATTCTGCGAAACTTTGCTGGATGATAGCGCTGTTCATGCTCCCTGAACCCTCAAAATTTCACCGCAATACATTGGTGAACGAACGATGAGCGCCCTGTGTCGTTAAAATCATTGCCCAGTACAAAATTTACAAAAATTGCAGTTTTCTTTGAGCCATAACTTAGGCTGCGTAGGAGTCCTAGACGTAGAAATTTGGGTCAGAATCTTAGGTCGTGCACACACACATAAAAATAAGCCAATTTGAATGAGGTCGTCCTAGAGTGTCTCTCTGAAGCTCGATATTCTCAGACAGTGTCTCCTAAGTAGTCGCATGCGCCTGTGCCTACGTACCGTACGTGTGTGTGTGTGTGTGTGTGTGTGTGTGTGTGTGTGTGTGTGTGTGTGTGTGTGTGTGTGTGTGTGTGTGTGTGTGTGTGTGTGTGTGTGTGTGTGTGTGTGTGTGTGTGTGTGTGTGTGCGTGTGTGTGTGTGTGTGTGTGTGTGTGTGTGTGTGTGTGTGTGTGTGTGTGTGTGTGTGTGTGTGTGTGTGTGTGTGTGTGTGTGTGTGTGTGTGTGTGTGTGTGTGTGTGTGTGTGTGTGTGTGTGTGTGTGTGTGTGTGTGTGTGTGTGTGTGTGTGTGTGTGTGTGTGTGTGTGTGTGTGTGTGTGTGTGTGTGTGTGTGTGTGTGTGTGTGTGTGTGTGTGAGTGTGAGTGAGTGAGGTTGTATAACATGTTTTTCCGTTGCTGAAAGCTGTTTGCGACACACTCCTCAGTAGTGTACACCGGGCGATATCTTCCGGCAATATTTTTCCACTTTACTGTCCGACAACAGCGTCGTTTCCGCTCATCCGTCTCGCTTCGTGCTACAATTTTATCGCTCATATTTTGACAGACACTTTTGCAAAACTTCGACAACTAGGGAAAGCGTGCGTTTGTCGAAACGGAAGGACTAGGTTCTTCTTTAAACGATCGTCGTCTTGCGCAGTGGCGCCCGGAGTTTCTTATCAAAACAGCTGAGTTTGCTTTTTGTGTTGGGCGGGGCGGGGTGCGCTTGCGCGTGCCTTCGGATGCAATTGTGCACAACCAACCCACCAACCCCGTGCATTGACCCCCCCCCCCCCCCTCCCCTACTAACTTGTTCGAATATACGTTATACACTGTAGCAACAATAGGTATGTCCTATGAGTACCCCATTGGTGAGTGGTGTGAGTGACGTGCTTTCCTGGTGGCTAGCCACTACCGTAATCTCGATAGTCCTCCAGTAGTGCCCTGGGACATTTTCCACTCTCCTTGCCTAGGGCACTATTGGAGGGGTGGAGGGCTTCGAAAGTACTATTGGAGATGGGAGTCCACTATTGGAGAGGGGGCACTATTTATGCTAGTGTCTGCAGCCAATATTTCTGTTTTAAATAGTTGAACCTCGTCATAGCCTGGGGCACTTTTGGAGGGACCCGCCCTCTATGGGAGCGGGTACTATTTGAGGACATACGGTAAGTCGCATTATCGACGTGGGTGCATGGGAGGAGAGGATACAGGTTAATATAAATGAATGGCCGTATTCGTCACCGCAGCCGGTCGGCGCGAGTTGACGAGAAAACGGTACCAGCCACCTTGCGCCGTCTTTACACCGGCCAACGCCCATGTAATTGGCAGTTCTGTCCGTCTGTGTGTCTGTCCGCCTTAGAGGCGCGCACGCATTGTCGTAGTAGTGCATACTTACAGACTTGGAGCGGCTTTCTATAGAATTCCCACACACACACACGCACACGTCGATGTCCGGCCGTCGCGCGCGCGTCTGACCTCGCCAGTCGCCGCCGTCCCTGCTGCGCCTGGCACGACGACCACGCTCTCTGTGCGTCCGTCTGTCTGTCGTTCGTCTGTCGGTACGCACTGCCTTCCTCCAGCGGCAGCGGCGGCGGTCTTCTTTTCCCCCGCTGTCCCTCCCTCTCGGGTAAAACGCACCTCGCTATGACGGCCTGCGTGTACATCCTGGACACTCTGACTGACAGATGCGTTTTGGCGCGTACACGCTGGTGGTGCGTCAGAGGCTGTCGTCGTCGTGGCGCTTTGTTTCTGAGACGGCGCCGGCGGTCGCGCGGACCCCCGCCGACTTTTTCGGCCCGTCTGGCGTCTGGCCTTTTTTCGCCCCGCCCCCCCGGATGCCCCCCACCCCCCCCCCTCCGCTTTCACTCACGCGCTTCGCTTTGTGCTTTGTCCCACTAGTAGCGCCCGGCCTCAGTTGCGTGAGTGTCAGTGCTGTTTGACGGGCAATCCGACCGGACCACGCGCCAGCGTAAACGATCGAGCCCCAACAACGGTTCAAAGTACGCTGCGAAATGGGAGGCGCTCGCCAGATGGAGGGCAGCCCGCTGTCGACCAGTATAAACTTGCGCCAACGCTGGGCTTGGCATTTGGGACGGCTTGTTGGTCAACAAAGCGGCAGCAAGCACTCGCAAGCGTGTAGGCTGTTGTTGTGGTCAACAACGAAGTTTGTTTTGACTCGGGGGCCTATAAACCCGGCCGTACAACGGACGGAAGTGAATGGGCCAACAAAGCAGGCTGTTGACTTTTGCCGCCTCTTCAAGCTTTGTGGGTGCGTGCGTCCGCGTGCGTGCGTGTGGTCCTCGTATAGCCATTGACGATGGCGCATTATTCGCTACTTTTATGATTCTTTTTTCCTCTCTTTGTGCGCCCCGACATCGTCCGTCGCTCTGCTAATCGACGCAACCGCGCGCTCGTGTCAGCTGATACTTCGCTCGTTCAAAAAACCCCAGCATGTCGTCCTATTCTTCTTCTCTTCGGCGAGAAGCCAACGTCAGCAGCACGTGCGTATGTACGTGCGTGCGTGCGTGCGTGCGCGTCCGCTTGCGTACAGCGGTTAGCTGTCGCACTCGCATGCCTTCGCCGACGACGACACGTGTAACAGCGGTGGCGGCGCTAATCCAGTTACATACCCCGCCCCACGCGCGTTAGCAGAAGCAGCAGCGGTGTGGCGCAAGCGCTTTCATTCATTCATTCATTCATGGGATGGGTTCGGGAAGAGGGGATTGCCACGCCGCCCACCCAGCCCCCCTTTCCACCGACCGACTGTTGACGCAATCGGTCGCGCTGCGTAGGCAGACGTCGACGACGGCGCCGACGTTTTGTCGTTCCGTCCGTCCCCGTCAGCAGTGGTAGCAGTGCGCCAGCCTGTCCCCCGCAAGCCCGCCCGCCCCGGTGGCCACAGTCGCGCATGAGTGATTCGAAATTGCGCTGCTGCTGCTGCTAGCACAAGCACAAATGGACGTTGTGCATGCGTGCGTGCGTGCCGCGAAGCGTTTCACAAGCGCAAAACACGAATGACAGTTGTAGGTGGCAGCCCCAACCCCGCCTCTGTGTGCGTGGGAGTGCAATTGATTTAATTTGTTTGTCTGAAGCTAGTGCTGTCGTCATGCGAATGCGTCTATTTTGCCGGAAGGGTGTGCGTGGGTAGTAGGTGGCGACCGCTCGCTTTGAACCGAAGCTCGCTGTGGAGTGGGTAAAAGTGCTGTGATGTTGAGAACGATTGAATTTGAAACTGTCCGAAGAACCGGAACGTGTCTCTGCTCGAGTGAAGACTTTTCTATGCGGCGTGGTGCACACAACCTCCAGTACATTTTGGGTACACCCACCGGTATGCATAGTCAACTGACGGTTTGCTGCTGTGCGGTATTAGCATTGCTCGAGCGCTTCAGAAGTGCGTGCGTGCGTGCGCGTTCGCGCGTCGGTCTCGCTAGACTGACTGACGGCGTGGGTCAGACTGACTGACGGACGGAGTTCCGCCAGCAGCGCGTCGTTATCGGGTTCCTCCGTCCGGGACGATAGAAAACCACTGGCTGCCGTGCAGCAGCCCGGCGCGGCGTTCATGGTTTATCAGAGGCTGCGCGCGTGCGTGCGCCGCGCGAGTTGCAACTTGCAGAGAACAGCTGCAGACAGTGTCGACAGAAAACTTGCCGAAAGTTGTTGCGATTGGCTGCCGTGAGTCGCCGTGCCTGTCGCGTTCTCTCTCTCGACACACGGCTTCTGTCTGTCGTTGGTGGGCGCGAGCATACGCAGACAGAGCAGCTGTGTTTGTGTCGGTGTGCCGGCGCGGCGAGGTCACTTCTCTCTCTCTCCCTCTCTCCCACTCCCCAGCCCCCCCTTCTCCCGATTCGGTTCTTTGTGTGTCACAGAGACGGCCGACGTCGTCACGTCACGTTCGTGCCCGCGCCCGCGCGCGCTTTTTCGAAGGCTGCGGCGCAGTTTTTGGCGCTGCCCACCGCGGGTAAACCGATGGCCGAATTCCTGCGCTAGATCGGGGCCGCAGATCCCGCTGGCGCGCGTCGACTGTTGGTCGACGATGGAAGTTAGACGTCGCCTCGTCAGCTGATTGGTCTCGAGCGTTGGCATTCCGGTGTGCGTTTTCGCAAGAATTGCTAATTTGTGATCAGGAGAACGCCAGCAGCAGGCGATTCGTTCTGATGGAGGATTCCTGCCTCTTGAGGAGGCCGCATTGAATTCCTCGGGTCGTGCCAAATTATCGAGATCTAGTGCAGCTGATAAGAACTCAGCGTTCCGTTATGTGCGTCGCTCTCGCGCCTGACAGTGGCGCATGGTGTGTGCATCGTGCATCGCGTTGCGTACATAAATTCACACTCTACTGTCCTCACCGCACCTGCACGTGTGTGGTCTCTGCGCGAACCACCGCATAGCGCGCATACCCCTGCAGCGCGGGCGGGTTGATCACGGTAGTCGTTCGTCCGCACTGCCACTCTGAGACTGCCGGGTGGCTGGCGGCGCGTGCTCGCGCGCACGCGCGTCTTGTGTCCCCCCGTGACAGACGCACAAGGTCGAGCGCGCCGCCCGTCTGAAGGAGCCGCAGATGACGGTGTCGCTCCTTCGCCGAGTTCTCGGGGCGCTGACGACTCGACTAGACCCATTCAAGAGAATCTCGGTAGCGGGCCATCAGCTGACGAGAGAATGCTCCCATATGCGCGTTTCTACGGACCCCACGCGTACTTTCTCATGCGCCGCTGCCGCCGCCGGAGCCTGTGTGTTGCGGTTTCCATGAGCAGCCCGTTTTTGTTGTATCAGCTTGGGGCGCGTATACCTAGGGCCGCGCTGGTGGCTGTCTGTCAGCTGGGGGCTGCCGTCGGCGGCGGGGCGTGCGCATTCGTCGGAGGGCGGCTTTCCGCTCCACTTTCTTCGTCGGCACGCGTGCGCCAGCGTTTTTTTTTCGCCGTCGGAGAACAAGACGGAAAAAGTCGCAAGTCACACACGGCTCGGAGAATGTAGGCTAATTTGCCGGCACGGCGCCTCCCGACGGTTGGCCAAACGCCGCCTGCTATTCAGTCCGTCCGTCCGGACGTTCGCCGAACAGAGCGCCGCTTATGATTTTTGAGCGAGGGCCGGTCAGCGCGCGGCTTTTCTCGCGTCTCGACGCGCGCCTGTCCATCTTCGGCGCGCGCGACACCGGCAGCCGTCGCGACGTCCGTGCCTGTTGACACGGCGGCAGGCGCCGTCGCCTCTCCCTCGGCCGCTCGTTCTCCGAGAAGGGCGGCGCGACGCGCCATTGTCGTCTTCCGGCGCTTAGCCGTCCGCGAGCGAGTGGTTCTTTGGCGGCCGGCGGCGGCGGCGGAGGTCGTGCCAGCCGGCGGAAACGGCGACAGGCGCCGGCGACTCCTCCCAGTCCCACCCTCCGTCACTCCCCCCCACCGCGCCCAGTACCGATTGTGCAATCGCTGGCCGGCGCTGCTGACGCGTCGACGCGCGCGCGCCGCCGACTGACCGAATTCCAGCGCGTACATAGTCGTCGCGTGGCGGCGCCGGGCGGCCCCGAGGGTCCGGCGAGCCGAGCGCAGGTGTTGTTGTGTTCAGTCAGTCGTCGTTCCGTCCGACGCGCGACAATTGGTAATGGCCGTGGGCGGTCTGTGCCGGCCGACGACGACCGACTTCCTCCTGCAAGCGAGTCAGCAGCACTCGGCGGCCATGCAGCAGCAGCAGCACCAGCAGCAGCAGGGCTCCCTGCGCGACCTCTTCCACTCGGGCGGAGGCGGCGTCTGGGAGGACGACAAGCCGAGCCGACAGCCGGTGACCTGGACCGACAGCAAGCTCAGCTCGGGCCTGTGGGGCGTCTCGGACTGGTCGACTCGTCCCGCCGAGCGCAATCCATGGGCGCCCTTGCCCAGTGGCGCCGAGGAGCCCTGGTGGAGTTCCGTCAAGACCCACCAGCGAGACGCATGCCTGCAGCAGCAGCAGCCAAAGCCTTCGCGGCACCTACACAACCCCGAAGCGGTGCAGAACGGCCGGAACGAAAGCGAGGACGTCGCCCACTGGAAGATGGAGTCGATCCTGGGCTTGATCGTCGACTCGGCCAGCAACCCGGGAGACATCGACTCCGAGCGCGCCGACAGCCTGCCCGCCTCCGCCTCCGACTCCACCACGGACATCTTCTCGCCCGTCAATGGGTATGACGGGCGATCAGTAGCTGCTGCTGCATTATGCTGTTCTATATTTTTCCCTTGAAATTTCAGGTCCAACTCTCCAAACGTCTTTGGTGGTCCACAGTTCGGTGGCGCTCCTCCTGGCCATGGCTATCTGCCGTGGAGCAGCGGAGGGCTCGACTACCTGGGCAAGCAGCCGACGGCCAACGGCTTTGACGCCAATGGCCTGCACGGCGCCCAGCAGACGACGGAGCGGCCCGCACAGCGCGGCTCCTTCTGCTACAGCTCCTCCGAGACGGCCAACACGAGTCTGTCGTCGTGCTCGGCCAACTGGCCGTCGAGTCACGAGCAGCTACCAGCGGGCGCGACGACGGCGAGCAAGCGCGACCCCACCTTCGACACGGCCGAGCGCGAGTACACGCTCATCCAGCAGCTGCTGAAGCTCAACATCGACCAGCACCACCAGCAGCAGCAGCAAGAGGCGACGCCATCCCAGCACGCCGAGAACATGCGGCTCGGTTGCCGACCGATCGTTGGCCGCGCGGAGACGGACAGGCGGTCCTCCATGCAGCAGCACCAGCAACCGCCTCGGCACATGGGTGCAGCACCGCACGGCTCCTATAATGCTCTAGCGAACCAGTTCCACTCAACGGTGGCTTCCCCGGAGACGCCAACCGTCGACCCGCGCTACCCGGACCAGCGCTTGCTCGAGCAGATCTATGGCATGGTCGTGGCCGGCCAACTGCCGCTGCCCAACTCTCCAGCAGCTGCAGCAGCGGTGCTCAGTCAAGTGCAGTCGTCTCAGTTACAGCAACCGCAGTTGCGCCAGCCCTTCCCATCACAACAACAGCCGGCGGCGCCCACACCACCGCAACCGCAGCAACAGCAGCTGTTTCCAAGAAACAAGTTCGTTGTTGTCACTTGAAAGCGTTTGGCACTATACTAATGTACGTACACTGTACGACACAAGATCAATGGCTATGGATGGACTAGCGGATCCAGGATTTTCTGACAGAGGGGGAGAAGGTCAAATTTTTTCATTGCAATGCAACTTTTTGCAACTTCATTGCAACTTTTTATCCCAAAAAGTTAAGTTTTGGCCCTGGCATCGGCATTTGCTTTGTTTGCACTATTTTCAACACACAATAGTGAATTGCAATAGAATCACAGCGCCGCAGCTGAAAAGCGCTTTTGCGCTTTTGAGTGGCTTGATCCAAGGACAACTTAAGAATCTGCCTACCTTGTGCTGTGCTCGTCCTTCTTTCCTTCTGCTCTCCCTGAAATCTTCCCCTCTTCCGCCCCCCCCCCAATCTGAGGTAACAGGAAGGGCAGACCCCCTCCCCACCTTCTGGATCCGCTAGTGTGGCTATGTACCGTATATACCGTAAACCCTATAATTAGCCCCCCGGGGGCTAATTTTTTCGTTCGAGCTCTAGGAGGGTGTATAATTATAGGGGGGGGGGGCTAATTATAGGGGGGGCTTATAAACTGGAAGTGTCGATGAGTGGGAAGATGTGTGGGGAAAAAGGCGCGTGGAGGCGATTTTTAACGGAAAAAGGCGCTGTGCACACACGTTGGTACACTCTAACACACTCTCACACAGTCTCACATACACATACGTGTACATACACACACATACGCGACCATACATACACCCAGACATGGAAACATGTGCCTTTCAGACGATGGTACCATTTCGGGAGGGGGTGTAATTATAGGGGGGGGGCTTATTAACTCACAAATGTAATATGCTCTAATACCATATATATACTGTAAATGTTTAATAAAAAACATGAATACAAGTCACAAATCTTGTGAAGTGTACAATCGACACAGTAAGAATTTCAACTTGTTTCAGCCATTTGTCCACTGGCTCTGGAGCCGCAGCGCTGGAGCTGCAGGCCCGCCTCGAGGAGTGCACAGATCAGTACCGCAAGGTCGAGAGGGAGCGCAAGAAGACGGAGGCGGAGCTGGCCCGACACAACCTGGGCAAGAAAATCAGTTCTGCCAACGCCATTCCCATCCCAAGACTGCCCAGCGCGCCCAGTAGAGTCGACCGACTCATCGTCGACTTCTTCAGGGAGCATGCCAGGGTGGGTCTACTTGGACTTGTTGGCCCATCCGGACGCGTTGTACGCACCCCAAGCCTGCAGATGACGACGCTGCTGGGCAAAATGGAGCAGCTGCTGGGCGAGCCCTTGCCCGGTCGGGTGTCGGTGGCCACTCGCGAGTGGTACGAGTCTCTGAAGGCGCTGCAGCAGTGCCGACTGCAGGAGAGGATGAACGTGCTCCAGCAGCTCAGGGTCGACTTCGCCCAGAGCGTGAAAGGCAGCTGCCAGGAGAAGGGTACGTCTCGTGTGCGGCACGCACGCAAGAAGGTCTTCACTCGCACGCGCACTTCAGAGATAATGTCTCTGTCGGCCGCGCTGGCTCTGGCAATCGAGACCACTCGTCGAGCGCGCAGCGCCTCATGGTGCGCGCTCATGGCCACGCTGTACGCCCGCTACGGCGGTCCCCCTGCCGAGTGCCAGCGACGCATGGACGCCATCGCTCAGGCGGACTTTCGTTGCGAGCCACCACCCATCGAGACCCTGGGACCCATCACCGGCACCCCGGCGACCAAGAACGCCGCCTACTGACTTCGTCGCGTCTTTTGGTAGACCCACTAGACTGCTCTCGGAAGCGCTCGTCGACAAAGCTGTGCTCTGTACAGAACTTCCATTAGGTGTGCTGGCTTGGGGCGTGCGTGCCTGCACGTGCGGTCGCGATCCGTGTCTTCTACGCGTACGACGAACCGTTCATTATATATTCCACGCCCGCCGCAACCGCGTTAAGAGCTCTGTCGCTCTGTGACCGCGAAGACCATGCGTTAGCCTAGAGAGCCTTCCCGACTGCCTTCTATTTTGCTGGGACATGGGTTTCGTTTGCGTTCTTCGTTCGCATTGTTCTGTAACCATGCGGGTGTCGGCTTCCTCCACTTCTTCCCTTGCTTAGGACCCTAGCTCTAGCGCGCGCACCGTCGCAACTGTCCCCCACCATCTCTAATCCTAGACGCGCGCGCAGTCCATGAGTATGGTAAGCTACTACTTGCGCTATTTATTCGACTTGGTACAGCCCAACCAACTCAACTGTGTTACACAGTACCGATTGGTCTATAGGGTCCCCCCACGCGTTGCTTTTGGTACGCCGCGTCCAGCATAGTGGAGTCTGCGTTAGCTTCCCAGTCTGTACACACCACTCTGCAAAAGAACCGCTTCCTTAGTACGTTACTATAGCCTGTTATTGTCGTATATTCCATTCGCGCTGGCATACTGTAGCGTATTAGACTCTAGCTGGGTAGTGTGCGCGTGTCCATTGCTGCGACTCTCTCTCTATACAGCACACTTTCTCTCACTCGCGCCGACCGGTGTACAGTGCAATCCATTGTCATTGCTGTTGGGCGGTATACGTTTGGCTCGATTCCGCAAGCACATGCATGCGTGCCTGCGCAACGAGACGTCTTCTCTGATCTGTCCTTGTCTCCTGCTCTTTTTGTTGGCCGCGCGTACACCCTATTCTAATATACGAATAGACAGCGCTGCGTCTATTCAGAATGGTCGCGAGCCTTCCAAGTTCATTCGTTGGCGCGTCGCGTGATTCACTAGGCACCCTTGGTTTTGGCCGCAGACAAGTGCAACTGACACGCCGGGTTGGTGTGACGCCCCACCAGTGGAATGCGACCCAAGTTAACCTGGTGGTCGCAATTTCCACACTGGTGGTGGTGGCGCAGTTCAACTCGGCCCCAACCTCGCTCTTTACGCCCCTAGTGCAATTCTTGCTAGACAGCGCGAGCGCGTTCCACTAACCCCATGTCGCAGCGCAATTTAGGCGTTCCCGTTCGTGTTTCTCCCACTGCGCGTGCGCGCTTCTTCCACCAGCATAGCCGTTTCTCCCAGTGGTTTAGGCGTAGAGACACGGCTGGCTGTTGCGTGCTGCATACTCGAACGTGCTAGTAGATGGCGAGACGACCGGATAGCTCCCCTGTGCGCTGAACGAGTGCCGTGAACTGTGACTGCTTCGAGTCGCAGCCTGTGGCCCTCTGCTGGGTATGCAATGGTATCGTAGGCACGTAACTCGCTCGAGCAGCAAGCGCAAGCTCTGAGGTGCGCTTTGTGGCTATTCCAGGCAGGCAGGTGTGGTCCGTAGAAGGCATAGGCTGGCTGGCATGAGTGCTCGCCAAAGCTAGCCGTTCAGTGCTATTTCTCTTTGGCGAGCGCTCGTGCACTGGAGTGTGGCGTGAGATACCTAGGTTGTGCCTGCGAACTCTGTTAGCGTGCCCACATGGAGCTGCGCGTCCTCTGACATATCCATCCATCGCTCTCCCCGTGTACTTTTCTCTCTCACACGCTCGCTCTCTTGCGTCACGTTGTTCCTATTGGCAGTCAACAAATCTTCCGGAATCCACTCTACGACACACTATCGCACCACGCAGGGGAAGAGGGCGGGCACACTGACACGATGATAAACCCTACACGACGTCGACGCCACGCCAATCGTCGTATGGCGTCTCGTAGCTGTATAAATGTTTGGCGACGTCCAAGGCCTTGCGGCACTCCCCCTCAATCATGTTCCTCTGACGAGTGACCAGGAAATTGTTGCCTTTTGGAGTCCAGAACAACATCAGGGTCTCGACCAAGAAAGCTGCAATGACCTTTCAGTTGCTTTAGCGCCCATTGAGTGTGCTGTGTGAATTTGCAATCTCGCGCAGCCACAGACAGAACATAGAGGTACTCCAAGGCGCACACACGCACAATTCTGCAATGTCATATACTGATTGCGTGTCCATGTGCTCACCAGAGGAAAATCCCAGGAGCCCAGTGATGACGAATTTGTTCCTCATAATAAACGGCGCCTGGCGATTAACGAACGAGTTCTGGCTCCAGGCGAGGTAGGCATCCATCACGCCCTTCAGCCGGCCGCGTCCCGAGCTCGGCATGTCGTCAGGTTCAGGGTGTAAGGCAAGAAGGGAGAGGGTCCAGTGAGCCAGGGACGGTGCCAATTGTAATGGCGAACTTTTGGAGAAAGCGAAGGTGGACGGTGGTGCGTGGGCGGGAAGAACGTAGACTACGACTACGACTGCGACCACGATCCTCTAGAAGCCGGCGGCCTCAGCCTCGAGCAGCTCCTGCTCGATCTGCTCCACGACCTTGTTGCGTTGGGCCACCTCGGAGGCGCTGGGACGCCACGCGTACTCGACCACTGGAACGGTCGAACCGATCAATCGTTCCCCACCTAGCTGTCCCCAACCCACCAAGTCAGACACCCCCCCCCCCCCTCCACCAGTAGTGTTGTTGCTGACTTTAGACCCAGCGGTTCTTGATACACAAAAATGCGAAATTGACATGGCTGCGGGTGCCGCTCACGTGTTGTTTCTGTCCCAGACTGGGGGAAGGGGTTTGGGGGTGGGGTCATCCTGATTTGAAACATTTGGCCAAATTACAGTGAAAATGGGTACCTTCAGCGTTGGTGAAAAGACACAAGAATCTATTGAACACGTAAAAAAGTGCCCCCCCCCCAAAAAAAAGCGGGACGAATAGACGACTATGGCCAGTGGAGGGGGGGGGGGGGTGAATCCCCCTGACCCACCACTGCATGCAAACAGGGCCGGTCACAGAGGTGTAACTGACCATCGAAGCTGTGGGGGGGGGGGGGGTAAATCTCGGATTTTTCAAAAAGTCGATGGGGGTGACCTGAACGGCCAAATTTGATACAATTTCTCGTTTTCCAGCCTAGCTTCGTATGCTGAAAACAGCGCCGCAGGCAAAATTTGGTGAATTTTTGGCCAAAAACGCGCTCGAAAAACTCCAAAATGGTCTGTAGGTACGTAAAATACAGCGCCGCAGGCGAAATTTTTGATAATTGGACAATAAATACTGCTCACAGGCCTGAAAAACACTTGGGAAGTATGAGAAACACATTCAGCCATAGGGGTAACCTGCAGTCAGTGCAGGATTGACTAAAGCTGGGGGGTGGTCCTACTTTTCGTGCAGGATTGACCGAAGCTGAGGGGGGGGTGAACCCTACCTACACCCTACCCAATTACACCTGGTCAGCAGGTCCAGTGGGGGGGGGGTAATGTTCCTGGTTTGCCAAACTACCAGTCAAGGTTTATGCATGCATACAGTTGGCAATTGTACTATTTTCACGCCACTTGATTGTATGCTTTTAGTCATCAGCGATCTTTGACTCAATGGTCTGCTACTACTGCTCAACTTTCATGGAAATCCTTCTAATTAAGAATTACAGAAGCAGCATACAACGCACCTTTGGAGATGATCACCAAGCCAGCGAAAAAGCCAAAGCACATCCACCCGTGCAGAAAAACTGAAATGAATACGCAACATACAGCTACAGGTAATTAGGGATAATTTTATTGCGGCCTCGGACTTCTGTAGCTAATTTCGTAGATGGTGTGTCTGAGTCGATTGGCGTTGATTTTGCCCGTCCGATCGCGCAGTTTCGACGCTCGCAGCTGCGGGATGAGATAGCGCAAGGTGAAGGACTTCTGCTGCCACTTCCGGTTCGTTTGGTGTACAAGCGGCTTCGGTATCGCAGCGCCCATACCCTCACCCCCTCACTGGTCGGTGGGAACCAACAACCATAAGGCAATTTCCAAAATATGCAACCGATACAACCACAACCGATACAACCGATTATTGTTCCCGCCTCCAGTTAGTTAGTAGTTACTCAAAGCGAAAGTTAGGGTGCGGTAACGAGTTTCAACTGGAAATGAATGCGTTTCAACTGGCAGTACGGTACTCCCGAATTCGAACATGAGTACAATACGTCGTGCTAACAAGAACGGCGTTTTACTAAATCCGTAACGTAACGTACGGTAACGTAACGTGTTACAGCGTAACTTATCCGGCGTAACTTTTATTAACATTACGGTATCGCAAACGTTTAAAACTCTGCATATTCTCACGAAAAGAAAGAAGCGAAAAGAAGCCATCGTGGGCGTCAACAAGAAGCTAGTCCAGAAAATCGCATGGAAAGCCAACCGCATCCGACCGAGTTGCGGCGCCAACACGGTGTTGACCAATGCGCTCAACAACACGATGGCGAGCGTGTGCAACACTGGAGGCGTCTATTGTGTCACGCTGGACGAGTCGGACAAAATGGAGCTCGAGTGCCGCTGCAGCGAGTGGAGAGCGCTCAAGTTCTTCTGCACACACACGATGGCTGTCGCCGTTTCCAACTTGCCAACAATTGTACAAAGTAGTGTACTTTTTGCCTTTCTCAGTGTATTTTGGCCTTAAAACAGCTAAATAACGCTATTTATCAGGGTGTACGCGGCAGCGTACAACCCTAATATGTGACGACTTCTGCAATGCGGTTTTTTTGAATTTTCAGTCGCTCATAACTCTTGATTGCCTGAACGGATTGTGGCGAATGATAGCTCAAAAGAACCGCCTTCTAGACCGGAATCGAATAAGCCGTCCCGCGTTTCGGTACTCGAGCGCATTAACACGAAACTTCCGAAAATGTTCCGAAAAAGTGGTGTTTTTTTTTTCCTGTTCTGCACACACTTTTTGGGGCGCCGCTCTGGAACGCCTCAGTCGATTGGGACAAAACTTGGCGTGAGCACGCGGTATATGATGGCAACTTTGTGACCGCAAGAAAAATTTATCTAGGTGCTACGGATCTAGAGTTAAGGCCGATTTAGTAATTTTTTGGAACATAGTCGTTTTTTTTTGGCCAAAATGCGACAAGAGTAAAAGTCGAAAAAAAGCCGAGTAAACCCCCAAATGTTATTTGATTTCCGTAAACAGCTTTACAAAGAAAGTCTAAGACGCGTGCATGACATTTGAAATTCACACCACATAATGAGATATAGGCAACCAAAATTTCGCAAATTTCGACCAAAAAAACTTTGTCAGCTATAGGCGCTTCAACCGTTTGTGGCAGAGCTGTGCTGCAATGACGAAAGTTAATCGTCCGGACCTGGAATAGGTTACTTTCGACAAATGGCAGCGCTCCGATGCCCATGTCTCGGTCGGCCCCCTTTGAAAGGCCTTTTTTTGGGTGTTTTGTCCCAAAAGTTTGTCAGCTATAGGCGCTTCAACCGTTTGTCACAGAGCTGTGCTGTAATGATGACAGTTCCTCGTCTAGACCTGGAATAGGTCACTTTTGACAAATGAGATCTCTCCGACTTCCATGTTTCGCAGCTAGACTCTCTTGGCACACCCCCATTTTGGGCGACATTCGAAACTTTGAGCGTGCATTACTTTTGCTTTCCTGGACGAATTCTGCCACGTGATAGCTCAAAAGAACCGCATTCAAAGGGTGATTCGATTGAGTCGCAACACGTTTCCATACTCTTGCGCATTACCGAGAAAATTGTGTGGATGTAACAAAAAATTGGGTCCTTCCAACCTTTTGGCCTGTCGCTCGCTCACACCTGTATCAATCGAAACAAAACTTCGCACGCATCTACCTATGACCCACATAAAAACCCTCTGAAGAATTCAGTCTAGGTGCAATACATCGTGAGGTTACAGTTTACGTTGCAATATTTTTGGCGCGTTTTGTAAAGTCATCAGACTACTGATCGCGAGGTCGCTGGTTCGACTCCCAGTGACGCCTGTGACGCTTTTGCAGGTGTCATCTTGGGAAACCCATCAACGGTTCTTTGCTGCAGTGTCTCCAGTCCATCCCACATTCTCTGTCTCTTTTCTAGGTTCTTCTACCAAAATTTTGGCAAATTTTTGATATTTATGGACGGATGCTCGTTACAGCCCTTGATGCACGAAAATGACACAGCTGCACACCCGCACGCACGCACGCACGCACGCACGCACGCACGCACGCACGCGCGCACGCACGCACGCACGCACGCACGCACGCACGCACGCACAATGTGTACAGTGGTACACGTTTTTCATAAGCTTTATGGTGCAACACTGAGCATGCGTCCGTGCTGGTCTGCTGCTGTGGATTTGTATGTGTGTGCATGCGTGAGTTTTCGATTAATCTTTCTTTTACGAAAAAACACTGTATTAAGGAAAATTTTGCAGGTGGCTGCAAAAAAAAGAGAATATGTGACGGACGCTCCTTTAGGTCCAGTTTGAAAAAACGTGGTATTAAAAGTAGCCACTTCATCAGATGATCAACTTCAGTTTGGACAAACCGTGTATAATCGAACCAAACGCAGCAACACGTCACATATTCGGCGTTTGTTGTGTGAGCCATCGCACGCACACAACCACAACACCACCACCATCAATCCAACCTCACAACTCGTTCATCTCTCTGACGATGTGCTGCCATTCATAGCATACCTGTAACTGGGGGGGGGGGGGTTTGGGGGGGGGTTTCCCTCCCCCCCCACTTGCCGGTTTTGACCCTACCCACGCCCCCCCCCCCAACCCTCCCCCCCAGGTTCGTGCGAAACCCCACCCAACCCCCCCCCCAGACTTTTTGAAAACTTTCTACTACATACTATATTGCTAAATAAATGCACTTTGTACAGTGTTTTTGAGCAAGAATCGACCCAAAAGTGTCTAGTTTGCGTTATTTACAGTGTATTTCGGCTAAAAAGTACCTATTTTCAGGCTTTTACAGTGTATTTTTGACTAAAAATAGACCAAAAATTGCCCATTTTTTTCTGCCCAGACCCCCCCCCCCCCTCCTCCAGATTTTCACCCCCCCACCACCCCCCCCCCCAGAAAGTGCCCGAACCCTCCCCCCCAGGTCCAATTCCCGGTTACACCTATGATTCATAGGCATTGCATGGATGGATAGGGCACACAGCCAAAGATACTGCATAGGTAGATAACTTCACTGCCCTGTCCGTTCCAAAATTTAATATGTGGCTTGCTCTTACAGTAAGTGATGTGTAGCATCATTTCACAATCTTAAGTACCAGTACATGCCGTACATTCAACTTCGATTCTCGTTCATCTTTGTTCCGCTTCTGTTAGCCTGTAGCTATGGACGGGACTGCCATCTGTGGGCGGCAAGGACAAGGCCCACTCTCGTCTCTGAGTCCAAGGAATAAAAGGCCTCGGTGCAGCCTGGACTGCCTTTCCAGTGATCCAAGCGAGCGGGTGAAGCGAGCACAACAAACGCCGAATATGTGACGTGTTGCTGCGTTTGGTTCGATTATACACGGTTTGTCCAAACTGAAGTTGATCATCTGATGAAGTGGCTACTTTTAATACCACGTTTTTTCAAACTGGACCTAAAGGAGCGTCCGTCACATATTCTCTTTTTTTTGCAGCCACCTGCAAAATTTTCCTTAATAGCCTATTTTAAGGCATTTTTGACCTATTTTTGACTGAAAAGTGCCTATTTAGACACTATTTTGGAACATTTTTTTCCCTTCTGGACCCTCCCTCTTCAAATCTGAGTACCCCCCCACGCCCCCCCCCCCCCCCAGAAGTCTCTCAGACCCCCCCCCAAAACAAAAACCCGGAAACATCTAAGGGTGCAGGCGCGAGAAGCAAGGCTACGAATGCTTCAAATTTCTGGTAACAAATAATTGAAATAAGGACACCCCTTCTGCTGCCATCGAATGGTCGCCCTCACCGGCTCGGTTCATGGTCCGTTTCTCTGGGAAGGACGTTGGTCTTGTCGCTTCTTTTGCGGGCTTTTGACGGGCGCCGACTCGGCCAAAGGGAAAGGAGGGCCGTCGACGTCGAACCGCGAGGAGGCAGCTGCATACGCGACGGTTTCTTCTCTGGCAACAGTGGCAATATTGCTGTCGTCACCATGGAGCTCGTGTTCGAATAAATTGTGTTCGCGTAGTTCAAAGCTGTTCTCGAAGCTGATGTGGCACGCCGCGCACAGTGGCGTAGCCAAGGGAGGGGGTAGGGGGGGGGGGGTATATCCCTCCCCGAGATTGTGTGAAGCCCACAAAATGCAACAGGGTCCACCCTGTTGCAAAAATGCCTGGGCAAAAGAAGAAAGAGAGGAAGCGTTTTAGCTCGCTTGTAAGGTTAAAAATGCTCGAAAGTAGCTCAAAATAGGTTAAAATTTCTCGAAAGTAGCCCAAAATGGGTTAAAAATGCTCGAAAGTAACCCAAAATAGGTTAAAATTGCTCGAAAGTAGCCGAAAATAGGTTCAAAATGATCGAAAGCAACCCAAAATAATTTGAAATGCTCGAAAGTAGCCCAAAATCTCAAAATTTTCGCCTGCGGCGCAAAAGGGGGAACCCTGTTAAAAAGTTGGAAATCTGTACCCCCTCGGCCCGCGAGCGGTGCGCGGCCCGCGCACCGCTCTTTCTCGGCCATCTCTAACTTTATCTCCGACTTTTCAAACCCACGATTTCCGACTTTCGCTTTGAGTAACTACTAACCAACTGGAGGCGGGAACAGTAATCGGTTGTATCGGTTGTGGTTGTATCGGTTGCATATTTTGGAAATTGC
>JASAMY010000516.1:0-18053 GCA_030248085.1 Paralinhomoeus sp. GSCO2_6 | reverse complement strand
TTTTTGATTCAGTTAGTATTGCTGTTGGAATAGTTTGAAATTTTGCATGAAGCTTCCGTGGGAAACTTCACCGTCAAATAGGGGCCGGATTTGCGATAGCTACCGTAATCCTTGAGTTATGCAAATTTCGCATACGTGTTTGATCGAATTTGAGAATTCAGTGTCAATTCTGCTTGGGATGTATGTAATCGACCATGGTGATCACGAATCTGGCATTCGTTTTCCAATCTGCTACAGTAATGACAAGATATAGCATTATCCTTTTCTACAGTAGTATGACTGTTTGTGAGTTCTGTCTGCAGTTCTGCTGGATGGATTGAGCTTGAGCTGAAATTTTGTATGAAGCTTGCTTGGCACATCTTACCATCAAAATAAGAGTGGCACTACTGAAGCTATCGTAATCCATGCGTTATGCAAATATAAATAAATCATATGATAATACAGCACATTTTATGCGTGCTTCTGACTTATCAGAAGTGTTTAGAGAACAGTTCCATGCAGATCAATGGTGTAGTGGTTATGATGCCCGTTACTTTTCTGGAGGTCCTGGGATCAAACCTCTGCCATAAAAATACTTGTGACTTTTTTGTTTATAACTTTTTTTGTTTTGCACGTGTGCTATAAACTTTTTTGAACTTTGAACTTTTTATTATTTTTTACTTTGTTTTACAGGTGTCAACGCTATAAAAACTTGTATTACACGCTCATGCACGCACGCACGCACGCACGCGCGCGCGCGCACGCACGCACACACGCACGCACGCACGCACGCACGCACGCACGCACGCACACACACATGGACATGGACACGCGCACGCGCACGCACGCACATGCACGCACGCGCACGCACGCAAGCAAGCACGCACGCACGCACGCACACGCACATGGACACGGACACGCGCACGCACATGCACGCACGCACGCACGCACGCACGCACGCACGCACGCACGCACGCACGCTCGCACGCACGCACGCACACGCATGCACATGGACATGGACACGTGCATGCACGCACGCGCAGGCGCGATCTCACGCACGCATGCACGCACACACACACGGACGCACCCACGCACGCACGCGCACTCATGCACGCACGCACACACACACACATGGACACGGACACGCGCACGCACGCACGCACGCACGCACGCACGCACGCACGCACGCACGAACGCACGCACGCACGCACGGACTCGCGAGTGGTCGCACGCACGCATGCGCGTGTATGTGTTAGCCTTTTAGTGGTGCGTTGTTTTAGTTTTTCTTGGCGTTGAGCACTGATCGTCGACGCATTAAACGTAATAAATGAAATGTGGTGCGTTTTGCCCGGTCCAATGGCCCAATGAACTTGGATTTCCCCGAAAAAGAAAACGGCTGAAAACAATTGATGCGTCCGCGTCCGCTGCTGCGTCCGATGAAAACTTTCTTAATTTTAGGCTTTGCTTAGGCTTAGTCCAGACTTTGCTTAGGCTTATGCTTTGGCTTTGATTTGGCTTAGGCTTATGCTTCGCTTAGGCTTAGGCTTCACTTAGGTTTCACGCAGCACTTCACGCAGCGGACGCGGACGCAACAATTGTGCTTTGCCAAAAAAAAAGACGTCGTAAGGAAGACACAAGCCCAAGCCCGCCGAAAACCGCCCGCCCACGGCGCGCTGGAATGGAATCGGAAGCGTCGGACCGCGATTCTCGCTTAGACCAGGTCCAAAGGCCTTGCGCCTGCAGATCAAGGTGCATGAACATACATATGTGAGCAATCATGCAGATTACAAAAAAGCCTATTATTATTAGCTGACTCTGAAGGGCTGATTAAAACAATTAGCCTACTGCCTATATGGGATTTATGGTGTGTCTGCTCAAGATGGTATAGTGCCTAATTTTTACTATCTAATGTAATGACTGGAGATGTAATGACGCAAGAATAAAGCGTTACAACAAAAAAGGTGAAATGTTTTCCTGCATTGCAGAAGTGCATTGGTTGCATTGGTTGACTTCCTTTGGCTTTTGCTGCAGCACTTTACAGATTCGTCATTGTTGTTTTTAAACTGAGCATTCACAGCATGATTTTATGACACATTGTATTGATGATGAGCCACTACTGAGGACATGAAAATATTGATAATGAATCACTCTGAGCACGTTTTTAATGATGAATGACAAATGACAAAAGAGATGAAAGGTTTCTCAGATATAGCAAAATCTCTGCCTATTCTCGCCCCCAACCTCCCATTGGTCATTGAGCTGCTCGACCTTTTGGGGGCCTCTGGGCGATAAACTATTTTCGGGCTCTCCCATTCTCTCCAGCCCCCCTCCCCCCCCCCCCCCTTGCACCGGTTCATGGTCTCCTTTGTGTGCGCGTTTTGTGCATGTTTCGGATTGTTCGTACTGGGTTGCGAGAGCAAAACGATTTTGAACATACATTGTACAACACACACAAACAGACACACCGAAAAGCCTCTGCTCCCCCCCCCCCCCGCCACATAGCATCACCACAGAAAATAATACAAAACTTCTGCAAATGAGTCTCAGCGCATGTCTCCAATTTACGTCATCGGTGTGTTGATATGAAATTTATTTAAAACAGAGTGGGTGTTACAAGCAATTCTTTAGTATTCATGCAAATGCGTTGGTTGACATGCACTGGCTTTGGTTGACCTGTATTCCAACACTTTGCAGTTTCATCATTGCAGTGCTTCATCATTGTACAAATGAGTATTCTCAACATTATTTTATTTCATGAGACAAATTGATGTTGAACCACTTTGGAGAACTTTGCAAGCAGGAGTCCTGAGTTGAAGCGGCTAGTACTACATAGTGCAGCAAATGTTTTCATTCGCGCTTCGACAAGTGTTTGAGCTGCGCTTGCCGTGTGTTTACCTCAACATTTCAAAATGCGGCGCCAATCTGGAAACCAATCGTACATTGGAATTGCTGTGTCCACGCATGGTTTACAATCTCAGCGGGTGAGCTGCGCGTCTTGAAATAGAGAGCGTTTCATTATGCAGGAAAAGCTGTTCTACGGCATTGTGTTCCCGAGTATATTAGTCGCAGCGCAGCGCCTTCTCGAATCTATGTGTAACGATACTTCTTTTGTTCATTTATTTATCGATTGATTGACACATATTTATCGATTGACACATTTATCGATTCGTTGTTACTTGGCTATGAAGTGTGCCGCCGCTTTTCTTCTGTGCTTCTCGTGGATTGAGCTTCCGCAGCCAGGTCTAGTGAATCTCTTTGGTGTGTGAAATGTTCACGCCGCTTTCTGGTGCAGCACAAGGTTTTGCATAGAGAGCATTTCCCAACTGCGAACTTCGGGAAGTGGGGCCTGAATGGGTCAAGGCGGTTTGTCAGGGCACCCTCTCTGAGGGTCATGGTTCGGTTCCCACCACTTTCGCGCTTTTCGCGTTTTCGCTGAGATATTGCTCCGACATTCTCACCGAATTTCAATACTCGTCTGTCTCTCATTCTTTGACAAGCTTTGCCTGGCTGTCACTCGGTTCATTTTCAGATCATTGGAACATTGCGCATTCACAGCACTGTCAATTATACCGACTATGTACCGTGCACTGCGCTGCGAGTCTGTTCTCCAGCCAGCAACGTGCGCGACCAAAGGGTAGAGGCGGGCTCGTTTAGGGCGTCCCGAAGAGATGTTGTCCCCCGAGAAGCGTCTGGAGCGACTGTTGGATGGAATCAGGGCCACGAAGGAAGTCTTCGACCGACATTTGGCGGACACGAGGGGGATGTTGTCGCGGGAGCAACGTCAGCTCGCGAGGACAGCCGCAGCGCTGAGGGCGGCGCGCAGGGACAACTACACCAGCGTTGTCAATCTGACGGTTTGTTGGACCGTGGGGGGGGGGCAGTGGCGCAGCCAGGACTTGACTTCGGGGAGAAACTTCAATCTCGGTCAAATACCCAATTTTGCAACAGGGGGACCCTGTCGCATTTTTTGGACATTGCGCCATTTTGGCTGGGGAAGCTTCAGACACTCTCCCATCGAATCTGTTTGCCTGACTACATTCACTAAAGCGTTAGCAATGCGGTCAAAACGGTCGATTTCTGTGCTGAAAACAGCGCCGTAGGCGCATTTTTTGACGAGCTTTACATTCTTTTTAAATGCAAAACAATGCGCCGCAGGCAAACATTTGGATCTTGGGTGTCGCTTTCATCACTAGTTGCATTGAATTTGAGAAAGATGCAGAAATTGGCACATTGCAACAGGGGGTACCAAGTCAAAAAATTTGAGCTTCGGAGAATTTCGGAGGGAGAAGCTTCCCCCCTCCCACCCCCTTGGCTGCGCCACTGGGGGGGGGGAGGTGGTAGGGACGGTTGAGGGTTTATTGTAGAGTGGCGAGGTTAATATCGCTGTGCCAAACTTCCGGTCAGATTTGAAACACCCGCACCCCCAACCCCCCTCATGCAGTCGAAAGACAATTCCGCAAAACCAGCACAAATTTAAAGTTAAAAGTTCGAAAAAGGGTGCTCTAGAAGGCATTGACAAAAGCAGGCGCCTGCACTTCTAGACTGCCGGTCAAATTGGCAGGAACGTTTGGCGGCTCACGACGGAACACGACGACGAGGTGCGGCGTGGAGCGATAGCTTTCGTCACCTGGGGCGACCAATTGCAGCGTCTAAGCGAGCGACAGACAATCTTAAATAAAAAAACTGCAACTTAAAATCAAGTGCCCTTCAAGACCAGCTTTTTCTGTAGTTCGTTACTACCGTAGCGTGCAACCATTTTTTCGAACTGCAACTGGTCCTCGGTCGGTGCGGCGCGTGGATTGGGCAGCTCAACGAGCGCATTTTGCGCAGTTCCTTCATCTCGAGACGTTGCGGAGCCTCAACGAGACAAAAATTGAGCTGGAACGAGTGACGGAGCGAGTCCAAAGGATCGATCGTTACAAAGGTGCACTAGGAATGTATAGGGATAGCGCTCAATTGAATACCGTAAACTCCGGAATTAGGCACCCTTCATAATATGACCGTCTCCCTAAATGAGCCACCGCCTAAAAGACGTTTTTTAAGTACACGTATTGTGCATGGGTACGTTAGTATATGCATTTATGTGCGTGTGCATACACATATGTGTCTGAATGTGTTCGTGAGAGTATGTGAGATGATGAGAGAGGGTGCGCAACGTGTGCGCATGTGTACATGGTGGGTGGGCTACTTATCTATCGTCCCATTCGTTTCGCTTTAACTTCAGCGTTTCCCACCAAATATCTTTGATACTGTGACAGTTGTACTGCGTACAGATACGCATTGTTGGTTACATGTGTAGAGTTGCTGTTACTTGCAGCGCGACTAGACAACTTTTCGTCCTCAACTGGTGCTTTGCTTCTGTCCCAACTCATTTCCGTAGGGTAAGAAGCGCGATCGAGATTGTGCGACGTACCGTAAATTTTCCAATGGATGCACTTTAGACCTGCCTCTTATCACTACCACCACTAAGGGGGAGGGGGGGGAGGGGGGAGGGTGTTGTGAGGGGCACAAAATTACTATGCGGGACTACAATGCATGTCATTTCAAAATGTATACCAACATAGTAAACGCTAAATCTAGAGTTGGGCGCGTTTTTTCCAAACGTTCTTTTTCAAAAAAAATCACGTATTCTTTTGAAAAAAACATCGTCGACTGTTTCTTAGAATTAAAAAGAAAAATCGTAGTCGTAATCGCAACGTAAGTTGCGTCGTAGTCGTAAGAAATCGTTGCTGAGATGAGCAGCGCCACCGCATTACATCAAAAAAGCGAGCCGCTTCAGCACGCTGTTCGAACAGTTCGAGCAGCAACTGTGCTGTTCTGTACCCTTTTGCAGCCCTTCTCCTCTGCCCCCGCTTTCATTTGGTCAGTTGTGAGATCGAGTGCCAATCATAGTTCTAAAGTGTTAAAATAAAATGGCGGCCTTGTGTTCGTGCGATCTGTCGTTGGAGTGTTTGGTGGCATACAATTTGCTGTTGGCGACGGTATACTGCATAGTCATTGAATCACACTCACACTCACACACACAGACAGACGCCTTCGCACGCATGCCCGCACGCACACGTGAGGAGCCCACCTGTCTGTTTGTGCTTACTGCAGTACTTGCACAGCTTTTCTCCATTCAACCTGCTTTATGAACCGATTTATACGCTTTGGGCACTCCGCTGATGGCTTACTATGATGTATGGTATATGTACATATGTACTTTAAAAAGAAACAAACGAAACGGTTTCTTTTTAAATAAAACCGTTTCTTTTACAAAAAAAACGCCGGTCCAAAGTCAAAACGTTTTTTTCCCCAACTCTAGCTAAATTACAGTTATCCCTAAAGTTCCCCGTTATCCAGTTATGCAGTTATCCCTAGAGTCTCTCCCTAAAGGGAGAGTGCCTACCTAGCGGATCAATTGAGAATTGAGCCCAGGAACTTGCGTTCATGGGTCCCATTGCATAGCCACTAGACCCCCAACCCAACCATAGGTGTAACTGGGTAGGGTGATGTTGGTAGGGTTCACCCCCCCCAGCTTCGGTCAATCCTGCACGAAAAGTAGGACCACCCCCCAGCTTTAGTCAATCCTGCACTGACTGCAGGTTGGCTGAATTGTGTTTCTCATACTTCCCAAGGTGTTTTCAGGCCTGTGAGCAGCATTTATTGTCCAAATGTCAAAAATTTTGCTTGCGGCGCTGTATTTTACGCACCAACAGACCATTTTGGAGTCCTTTGGGCGTGTTTTCGGCCGAAAAATCACCAAATTTTGCCTGCGGCGCTGTTTTTTGGCTCCAACTATTTTTAGACTATTTTTAGAGTCACTGAAGCGCGTTTTCGCGAAGCCAAAAATTCACAAATTTTTGCCTGTGGCGCTTTGTTTTCTGCATACATGAAGCATTTTCTAGGTCATTATTGAGGCTGGAAAAAGAGAAATTGTGTCAATTTGCAGGTCACCCCCAGCGACTTTTGAAAAATCCCAGATTCACTCCCCCCCCCAGCTTCGATGGCCAGTTACACCTCTGCCACCAACCCGTCGTCTCCGCATTGTAAAAGCCTGACTTAAGCAATGCACGTCTCGCGTACCGCTATATTTGATAGACCTGGACACTTCTGGTTTGAATTATTCCTCGCCCGTCGAACGATTTTCTGGTTCTATGATATGCATTGGACGCGATCTTCGAACACGGCTTACACCGCGACGCGCATGAAGGAGGCGGCTGAGCAAGAAGAGGCTGTCAGCGAGCAGGCTCTCATGGTCGCTTGTGAATGCTCTTTAGAACATCTTGTTGTGCAATTTTTTGTGGTTGTTGATGGTTAATGCGTGCGTGCGTGCGTGCGTGCGTGCGTGCGTGCGTGCGTGCGTGCGTGCGTGCGTGCGTGCGTGCGTGCGTGCGTGCGTGCGTGCGTGCGTGCGTGCGTGCGTGCGTGCGTGCGTGCGTGCGTGCGTGCGTGCGTGCGTGCGTGCGTGCGTGCGTGCGTGCGTGCGCCACAGTCAGTCACAATGTTCAGACACTCTGGGAGAATGCTCACTCGCTGCTCAGCAGCTGCTCGAGAGTCAGTCTTGACGGTGGAACGAGGAAGCAGCTCAAGCAGTTTTTGAGCACGGCTTGGAAGCGAAACCAGTTTGTAGCTGGCTGGCTGAGAAGATCCTCAAAGTTATTCGAAATTAGCAAGAGAAACTTCAAAGCGTACTATGCAGCAAGCAGACGGCAGGTACGCGTTGCTATATGGTGTACGGTAGCAAGTAGGTGAACGGTAGACGTTTGACTACTACCTATTGATTACATTACATACATTGTATGTAGGTACCTAATTACTATTAGGCATTACACGCTGTACGTGCGGCTTGTGCGATTTCGCGTTGCAACACGTGTGATCGCAAGTTACAGGTCGTGATTGGCGCGACTGTCCCGTATGCACCCACAGTATCCGCTCGTAATGCAGATTCGCGACGAGACCAAGCTAGAAGTGTTTCCGCCTTGGCGTCTGACCACCACGACCACCGCCCCTATGCTGACGTCGACGACCACGAGTGCGTTTGGAAGTACGACTCAGACTCAGACTCAGACTCAGACCGCCAGACCGTAATCAAGATGCCATCAAGATAGCGAAACTGAGCAACGCAATTGAAAGCAGATGAAAATGTCTTGGGAGTTCCCTGTCGTTCGTTCTTGGTAGTAAGAGTCAAATGACGTTTAAGATCGCCGCTGACACAAGACGCTGTGCAGAAAATGAAGTGTGTCGTGCAAGTTTATTCAACCTAAAGTTGGCCTCGCAAACACAGAATTGTCTCATATTTGTTTTAATTTTTTTTTTGCTTACGTTTCGTAATCCTATTAAACACTATAAACCTATTTTTTGTGTGTTTTTTTGTTTTATGGACTGGCGCTTTGGTTAAGCACGCAACTGCAATAGAATGTTTTTGGTTCGTTTTTAAAGTGGGTTTCTACTTCGGGGAATAGCGTCACTGAAGTTCAAGTACTACAGTAACTTCAAAGATGAATTAGAGTGTAGTGGGTAGTGGGTACGCAAAGCGTCAACATTGCCTGTCCGTTTTCCACAAAGACAGGAGCAAAGGTCAACAACAACTCGCGACTGGAGAAGATGCAAGAAGAAGCCAAGCAGCAGAAAGAGACAGGTGCTGACGAGGGAGAGCTTTGACGAAGACGAGTGGAGACGTTCCAGAAAGACACACACGCACCTATGTAGGTACAGGGCGCCTACTCGGACAGGAGTAAGAGACGCTTGACTTGACCTTCGGACTGTGGATGACGGGATTGCCGTCCGGTAGGATGCACTATGCATGAACTTGGGAACGCCTGCAGGTGTATGGGAGTCGGGGTAGTGACCCGGTCTACTGCAGCGCTATTTGGGTGCCAAACGAGGATGACGCGCAGAGCGTGGTCGAGAAAAATATTGCTGTTGTCACCACATCACCCGTTTCTTGGAGAATCAGCAGTGGTGGGCCGACGTCAGATCGGTCGGTGATGGCCAAGTCATGCGGCTCTCTGTTCCAGTACTCGGTGACCCATCGTTCCGATCGCTACAGCTTCTGAGGCCTGAGACACCCAATTTCTGGTGATGAACTGTGCACCTGCGTCGCGTGCATTCGGAAAGTGACTGCAGCCACTTCATCGACGAGACGCACTTGGTCAGTATCGTTGACCTTTTGTAAGCGCGACATGGCCAACGACACTCGTTTAAAACCGTTGTTTACCATTCAACGAGAAATTTTTGCCATAAAACACACCGTAATGTGTTTACGCAAAACCAACTTTTTTTTCACTGTACCTTGGATGATTGCTCCTATCTCGACGCTCGGTTCTTCGATTCGCTTGAAATTTAATTTGGTCATGTATTTTTGTTTGGCCTACATCTATGTTAAATTTCACTTAAATCCGTCCAACCAGTAATTCTCTAGAGGGGGAGCATATAGTTTTGATACACCCTGTACGGTGTCGGTGCAACATTGATTTGATTTGACATCTCACATACGCGACGTTCCACGATTCCACGATATTACTACTCGCACTACGGTTGCTCGTCAAAACGATACTGGCAGCCAGCAGCTCTGTATACCGTTCAGACGCCTATGGTACTTCTTGAAAAGTGAAGTTCAAATGAGCTTCAATGTGCTAAGCGCTGTGAAACAACGTCCAAACGGGTTTTCATCATCTCCACTAGTCGTTGTACTACGCACGATTTCGACGAAGATCTTGGGATCAATATTCCGTCAGCATTATCGATTTCCCGACCGCACTCGTCATTCCCGACCGCATTCCCGACGACAAGGCCTTCTGGGGGGAATCAAGAGAATTGCGATGCCTTGGGAACCGGACGCGCCTCATTGATTCTAAGGCTCAGTGACAAGCGCGACTTTTGCAAATGTAACTATTGACGACTGGGTGCCTGTTCAGTGTGGCGCCTGGCGACCATAGACGCGCGGACGACCTGATTGCTCGAACTACGGTACGCAAATCGCCACTGTCATTCAGCAGTGCACTTACCGTGAATGCTACAACACTGATACTGTCGCCTGCTCAAACAGCACACCCCTGCAAGGTGGCCACAACGATCAGTGACGAATTTCACTTTTCAGAGCAGCAAGTGCTGTACGTACAGTATATCACTAGAAAGGCAGTCCAGGCTACATGAGGATCACCCCTGATAGCGAAATTATCTATGCAGAATCTTTGGCTGTGGGCCCTGTCCATCCATCCAATGCCTATGAATGACAGCGCATCGTCAGAGAGATGAAAGAGTTTGTGAGGGTGGATTGATGGTGGTGGTGTTGTGGCTGTGTGCGATGGCTCGCACAACAAACGCCGAATATATGTGACGTGTTGCTGCGTTTGGTTCGATTACACACGGTTTGTCCATACTGAAGTTGTTCATCTGATAAAGTGACTACTTTTAATACCGCGTTTTTTTTCAAACTGGACCTGAAGGAGCGTCACATATTCTTCTTTTTTTGCAGCCACCTGCAAACTTTTCCTTAATACAGTGTTTTACGTAAAAGAAAGATTAATCGAAAACTCACGCACGCAAACACATACAACCCCACAGCAGCAGACCAGCACGGACCCATACTGAGTGTTGCGCCATAAAGCTTATGAAAAGCGTGTACCACTGTACACATTCTGCGTGCGTGCATGCGTGCGTGTGCGCGTGCGTGCTTGCGTGCGTGCGTGCGTGCGTGCGTGCGTGCGTGCGTGCGTGCGTGCGTGCGTGCGTGCGTGCGTGCGTGCGTGCGTGCGTGCGTGCGTGCGTGCGTGCGTGCGTGCGTGGGTGCGTGAGTGCGTGCGTGCGTGCGGGGGTGCGTGCGTGCGTGCGTGCGTGCGTGCGTGCGTGCGCGCGTGCGTGCGTGCGTGCGTGCGTGCGGGCATGCGTGCTTGCGTGGGTGCGTGCGTGCGTGCGTGCGTGCGTGCGTGCGTGCGTGCGTGCGTGCGTGCGTGCGTGCGTGCGTGCGTGCCTGCGTGCGTGCCTGCGTGCGTGCGTGGGTGCGTGCGTGCGTGCGTGCGTGCGTGCGTGCGTGCGTGCGTGAGCGCGCGCGCGCGCGCCACAGTCAGTCACAATCGTGCCGTGTTCAGACACTCTGGGAGAACGCTCACTCGCTGCTCAGCAGCTGCTCGAGAGTCAGTCTTGACAATGGAACGAGAAAGCAGCTCAAGCAGTTTTTAAGCACGGCCTGGAAGCGAAACCAGTTTGTAGCTGGCTGGCTGAGAAGATCCTCAAAGTTATTCGAAATTAGCAAGAGAAACTTCAAAGCATACTATGCGGCAAATAGACGGCAGGTACGCGTTGCTATATATGGTGCACGGGTAGCAAGTATAGGTGAACGGTAGACGTTTCACTACTACTACCTATTGATTGCATATGTAGGTATGTAATTACTACTAGGCAGGCATTACACGCTGTACGTGCGGCTTGTGCGATTTCGCGTTGCAACACGTGTGATCGCAAGTTGCAGGTCGTGATTGGCGCGATTGTCTCATATCCACCTACAGTATCCGCTCGTGATGTAGATTCGCGACGAGACCAAGCTAGAAGTGTTTCCGCCTCGGCGTCTGACCACCACGACCACCGCCCCTCTGCTGACGTCGACGACCACGAGTGCGTTTGGAAGTACGACTCAGACTCAGACTCAGACTCAGACCGCCAGACCGTAATCAAGATGCCATCAAGATAGCGAAAGTGAGCAACGCAAGTGAAAACGGATGAAAATGTCTTGCGAGTTCCCTGTCTTGTAGTAGGTAAGTGTCAAATGACGTTTAACATCGCCGCTGACGAGACAAGACGCTGTGCAGCAAATGAAGTGCGATGTGCCTCCATCCAATCGGATTGTGTCATTGCAAAATGGAAGCCCAGGCCCTTGCGCTCGTTCCCGCCTACAGTTTTTTCTCGTCGGATTTTCTAGGACCGATCTATTCTCGCAAGCCTTTCATACAATCTGTGGTTTAAAAAGCGTGACCTGCTTTCGCATCTGCCATCGTGACAGACTGAAAACTTTGGCAAATGCTGTATGGTTGACAGTTACATAATGGCGCAGCGTTTTTTCGTTTTTGCGCAGTTCTACATGTAACTCCATGTACGGTATGCAGTGTGTGTCTGCAATCGCTTGCATATGTCGGCTTTCTGAATTCTAATGCAGGCAATGGCCAATATACAATAGAATAAATCTTCTCCAAACCGCATGTGTTGAACCTCTTTCTCCGACCTTATCACGGGCTCTCACTGCGCGCGCGGCTCCACTTCGAACAGGTCGTGGCTGGGCCAGCCTCTCTCCAAGCCCTCTTCTATCAACTTCGTCAGACTGACCATCTCGAACATGGGAATCCTCTGGGGCGACTCGGCTGGGATGGTCCGACTGCTGGACGTGCCTGCCATCTGGAGGTCGTCCTCGAGACCGCGGCCCAGCCAGCCCAGTCCCGCCAGCCCTCCGTCGTGCCACACGCCACGCCGCTTGCCCAGCGACTTGTCGTACAGACGCCACGGATACACGTCCAGGAACCAGCCAGCACCGGTCGGCGCCTTGTCAATGGGAATTGGATCGTCGTCGCGCGCTGAAGGACGCGACGCTCAGAGGGCCAAGCAAGCTATTCGAACGTACAGGCGTACGGAAGAGCTGGAGGGGGGGGGGGGGTGAATGCATTACCCAGAGTGTGTAATTTAGAAGTTCGTCAAAACCTGGCGGCTGGGAAGGTGGTTGGGGAGGGGAGGCATGCCCGCGCTCGCAAGGCACACATGCTGCGTCGCCTACGCAGGTTTTTGGGGTCCTGGAAGAACTTGGAAGGTCGCGTCATGCGTTCCAGCGACGACGCGCTGAGGATGTCCTTGTACTTGTCGTTGCGCCCATCAACCAACGTCTGAATTGAGATGTCTTCCTCTCACTTTTGGACTTTTGCACCTGCTGTGCTAGCCGTGGCAGCGTGAGTTCAATAAATACACATACAGCGCAATGCGCGTTCGACACCTCCTCTCACCAGGAAACGTTGTAGCAAGTCAGTTGCGCTCATCAAGAATCCGCCCGCAGCGAGCCATCTGTACGACTGCGGCCATCCGTACGGGTCGCTACTTTCAAAGTTGTAGTGCGTGTAGAACACGGGCGTTCTGGGCGGCCGCTGATCCCATTTGCCGGTCTCAACAGCGTACCTAAAAGTGAGGTTCAGATTCAGATTCACATCTCAATTCAGATTCCAATTACCGATTCCCAATGCCCCACAGTCACAGGTATGGGGCTACATACGACGCCCTAGAAAGGGATATATCCGCAGTCAGGTGGGTCGAGCGTTGCTGCGGCGGCGCCTGAAGGGTAGCTGGGGTCCCCGGGTTCGTCGGGGTGCTCTCCCCATAGTTCAACGTCGACGCGTCCGAGAAGACGACCAAATTCGTGTGAAACTACGCGAATCTGCCGGTTGAGCCACCCCGATCAGGGTTAAATTAAAGTTAAACGAAAGTACAACATGACTGATAACTTTTAGATAGCTGGACATCAAGATAGAGTACCCGTTTATTGAATAGCAAAAAATCATGATTCATATGACACGTCTGAAACATGCGCATCTGAAACAGTTGGAGAACTGAGGACGCAAGCGTGATTCGCAAAACGATACAATGTGCAGTGAAAAGACGAAACAATCACGGGACGATTCAATGCGACGGACCAACCCCGACCCCGTTGTTGTTGTTGGATTAGGTGTGCAACGCTAGGAGGCCGTCAATGGCCCATATAGCATACCCATCTCCATGACGCCTTCCCGTCTAGGGCCGCATAATTAGCGAAAGACATTCGGAACAACGCCACCTGTAATCTAGGGCAGCGACGCACGAGGAAATCCATTGAGAGGGAAGTCCTCGATCTAGTGGATCCATCAAGATCCGAACCCAGAACAGTGCGCGCAAAAGGCCGATTCTCTACCACTACGCCATACGCTGCCCCACGACCGACCCCCAACAACCCTCCTCCATTCTCATTCCGTGCTGGGGATTGTGATGCAGTGGCACGCAATGCAATGCAGCTGTGCACCACATATTCATCGGAAAACCAGGTTTACCAAACCGGTTTGAGAGAACCATGTTTAACAGCGCACAACCAATTCGTGGTGTACAGCGAGCGTTCCAAAAGTGACTGACTACACTGCCCAAAGAAATCGCCATATCAATTTAAATATTTAGAATTTTCAACTCTTTAAATCAATCAAACGTCTTGTCGCCCAGAGAAATTATGCGAATCGCTGGTGTCGGGCGTTGGGGCACTTTCAGTTGGAAGCAGCTGACCACAAGTGGGACACGTCTAGACATGGGCAAATTTTGTAACAATTAACAATATTAAAATTCATCAAAATCTTAAACCAAACAAAGAACCTCAGAATCGAGGCATTGATTTAAAAATCCCAAGGAACACACGCTCCCACTAACACGCCATTTTGGTGCCTTTCATTCTGACCCAAACACCCACCAAATCCTTGCTCGACCTGACACAAGCCATAAATTATTTTAATGTTTGCACCAATTTCTTCTGAAAGCTTGCACCCCTTTCTTATTGAACGCACCACGCACACTCAAAGGTGTTCCTTGCTGGGTGAATATGAACGGAACGAAATGAAAGTTGAGACAACTGACGTTTCAAATGAAACACACGCTTACAACTAAGGATGAAACATTTCCAACATGTCAAACGCCCAAACTTGAGAAAAAGAACAGAACTAAAAAAGAATTAAGGAAAAATTTGCAGGTGGCTGCAAAAAAAGGTGAATATGTGACGCTCTTTTGTTGGAGCCCAGTTTGAAAAGAGGGGTATCAATTAAGGCATGCCTCATTTATGTATAGGCACTTACGCTTTGCAGCTCATCAACTTCAGTTTGAACAAACCGTGTATAAAAACCAAACCAAACGCTGCAACACGTCACATATTCGGCATTTTTTTGTGTTCGCGTGCATAGAAAGGAGCAGTGGAAATTATAGGACCTAACTGGACTGGAACACCCCGCATTCACATATGTCACATGACTGAATGCCACATGGTTGCGAGACAGGCAGGAGGGACCCCAGGATCTTGCGCAAGGACCACTATGAAGACATACGCACGCACGCACGCACGCACGCATGCACGAACGCACTCACGCACGCACGTACGCACGCGAGCACGTTGTATAGGAGCAGTGCGTTATTGGGTGAAATGCCAAAAAGGGGAATGACGAATGGAGCCAGTACCGTATGTATACCTACACATCACTAACTGAACTGTAGTGGCAATCCACGTCTCACAAATGTTAGCAAGGTGCGATTATTATTTAGGTAGGAACTTTGGCTGTGCCAGGTTGATGTAATGACCAGAGATAGATGAGATGTGAAAGGATTGCCATTGCGTTCTGGGTGAGTGAGCTCACACAAAAAATGCCGAATATGTGACGTGTTGCAGCGTTTGGTTTGGTTTTTATACACGGTTTGTTCAAACTGAAGTTGATCAGCTGCAAAGCGTAAGTGCCTATACATAAATGAGGCATGCCTTAATTGATACCCCTCTTTTTCAAACTGGGCTCCAACAAAAGAGCGTCACATATTCACCTTTTTTTGCAGCCACCTGCAAATTTTTCCTTAATACAGTGTTTTTTCGTAAGACAAACATCGATGCATAAAACCTATACAGGCACCCGCACGCACGCAGGCATGCACGCACACATGCATGCACATACGCACGCACGCATGACGTATGTACCGTGTATGACATATGTAGCGTGTTTGGTAGAACTAGAATCCCTCGAGTGCAGTAGGAGACAGTGACACTCATCGTATAGAATGTGAGCATGTGGATTGAAAATAGGTACGCATGTATTTTTCGTTGACCAAAGTTGTGCACAACTGATTGTCATGCAAATGATACAAAGCAGGATGACGTATCAGCAAATAGCATGGCATGCAGAGAAACTACAAACAGAAGCCACTGCGGATAATATTTTTGGGTAATGTGTATGTATGTGCCTACCGTAGGTACATAGGTACGCATGAATGTGGCGTGCTACGGACGTGCATTTCACGAAATGATGCGAGGTGGAGTACTATGGCCAGTCCAGCAGAAGAAGAGAGAGAATGTGCACTGCAACCTAATGGTTTAGCTATTCAGATGACTGTAGGAGAAGCAGTGCCATGCCTGGAAGTCCGGCGGGGAACGCCCTGCTTGGGCCGACTGTGGAGTCGTCGACGTTCACCCACTTGGACTTGCCCAAGTAGGACCGTCCTGCTGGGCACCCACGCCGTGTACGTGTAGTGGCCGCTAAAAGGGCTGTCTCCCCTGTGCTCAACAATAGGCGCCTTTTGGCAATATGGCTCCCTTTTTCCAAAAGTGAAAATATTTTTGGTGCATCAGAGCGTCTTGACTCTAAGGAATGTAATCTTGTACATCAAAAGGAGATCATCTTTATTATTGATGTCAAGCCTCTTCGACCTAACCACACCAAAATATCGCCATTTCCCCGTTAAGGTATAACAGGGAAAACATTTTGGTGCGTCCAATATTGTCCAACTGCTGCAGCTAGTCAACATCTGTTTGGGCAATCAACTTTCACATTATAGCAAAGCTCTGTCATGCACTGTTTAAGAGCCTATAGAGCATCGGAACTTGTGGTTGTAATTCTTGGTTGCTATGATCTCATGCTGGTAAATTATGTGTGTGTGTGCGTGCGTGCATGCGTGCGCGTGCAGTTGTGCTATATTGCTGCATCGTAGCATAGTGATGTAAAGAATCAAAATGATCGCAATCACTAGGCGGTCAACTTTTGTGTTTTAGCCGAAGTGATGCGACGTACTCACATCAAGTTTCTTGCGAAGCAGCCCATTTGACGGTGTGCGTGCGTGTGTGCACTTCTGCCGTGCCATATTGGTTAGTTGGAGCATAGTGGTGTAAAGAATCAAAATGATCTACGCGTGCAGGCGGTCAACTTTCGCGTTTTAGCCGAAGTGATCGGACCTACCCACATCGAGAAATAGCGATTTTTCCAGAAGTGAAAATATTTTGGTGCGTCGGAGCGCGTTGACTTCAAGGAATGAAATGTTCTACATTGAAGGGCGATCAACTTTATTATTGATGTTTAGGCCATCCGACCTAACCACACCAAAATATTGCCAATTTCCATTATCGGTATAATGGGTGGAGGTATTTTGGTGCGTCCAATTTGGTTCAAATGTTGATAGTGGTCTAGATCATGTCTGGGCAAGCAACTTTCCCCATTATAGCGAAGCTCTGCGATGCACCGTTAAAGAGCCTATAGGGTACGGAACTTTTGGCTGAAATATTTGATCACTAATATCTCATTATCAGTGATCAAGATTTGGGTTCAGTGGCTTGGCATAGACTTCCCATAAGAAACTGTTCAAGGAAATCAAAAAAAAATTGGGGGTTAATTGGGCACTTTTTCGAGATTTACTCTTGGTGGAAACCACCCCAAAAAAACGACTATGTCCGAAAAAACGCATAAAATCGGCGATATCTCAAGTTTGGTAGGACGCAGAGACGATTCCTTTGGTATGCAAAATTGCCATCATGGGTCGGCTACACATGCCAAGTTTCATCACAATTGCCCAAGGTGCTCGCGAGTGGTGCTCCAAAAACTGGGTGGAGAACAAGAAAAAAAAAAAAGACACTATTCCAAAACCTTTTTGGGCGTTTCCCCTTAACGCGCAATAGTATTGAAACGCGCTGTGGCGCGTACGGTCTCCCGATGAGTGCGCTTCTTTTGAGCCATAACGCGCCGAAATCGGTTCAGGCAATCAAAAGTTATAGGCGATCGAAAATCCGAATTCTCGAGCGCGCAAGTCGTCACATATTAGGGTTGTACGCTGACGCGTACACCCTGATTAAGGAAAAATTTGCAGGTGGCTGCAAAAAAAGGTGAATATGTGACGCTATTTTGTTAAAGTCCAGTTTGAAAAAGAGGGGTATTAATTAAGGCATGCCTCATAGCCACCTACACTTTGCAGCTGATCAACTTCAGTTTGAACAAACCGTGTAGAAAAACTGAACCAAACGCAGCAACACGTCACATATTCGGCATTTTTTGTGTTCGCAGCCATATTTTCCCACTCCCAATTAATTT
>JASAMY010000461.1:0-18064 GCA_030248085.1 Paralinhomoeus sp. GSCO2_6 | reverse complement strand
CCGATGCGGTCGCTCCTGATCTAGATAGCAGATCTTGCTAAAACTTATGACGACAAATCGTAACATTCTTCAAAGAACTTAAGACGTATTTTACATCTCATTTGCGAAACGCAACTCAAACGAAAGTGAAGGGTGTGTATATTCCAAAATTTAACGAAACGGTGCGTCAACGATTGTATACTGCGCGTTGAAACGGTTCAATTCCGTTGTACTGTACTACACGAACTACATAGGTATTCCTGTCCGCAAGTTGAGCTCTCTCCTCCCGTTTATCCCAGCAGCTGTAGTTTGCCAGGCGTATCATCAAAATAAGTTGCAAAATTTCCTCGAACGTCAGTGCTAGAAGAAATCGCAAGTTGCCACTACCGTCGCTTCTTCTAGTGCATTCACTGTATATCATCGTCACCTTGTTCACTGTGTATACTGTATATACATTCACTGTATGTATATCACCAGTTTCAGGATGCCTTCTACCGCTGCACGCGTATTGCCAATCAATCCCTGCCCAGCCGCAGGGGCAGCTCCGGCAACAGCTGGAAAGCCGGGTGTTGACGCGCTTGCTCGGCCGACAGGCGGTGGGCGGGACTGAGGTTCAGCAGGTCGCGGAGAAGCTGTTTCGTAGCTTGGCTCACGTTGTGCCAGACGCGGCCGTCGAGCGTATAGTTGCCACGCAGAATTTTGCGCTTTACGGCGGTGACGCGGCGGTCGGGGAAAGGCTCTTCGCCAGTGAGTAGCTTGTATAGAGTCACGCCCAATGCCGATAAGTCCACGGGACAGGCGTATCCGGCGCCGCGGTCGGCGTCCAGTTCTACTTGGACCTCTTCGGGCGCCAGGTAGCTGAGGGTGCCCACGACCGTAAACAGCGTCTCGTTCTTGCTGCCCAGCTCGATGGCCGAAGCGAAGTCTCCGATCTTGTGCACGCCATTCGCGAACAGGAGAATGTTTGTTTCTTTAATGTCCCTGAAACAGGAAGAAAGACGGAGAATCCTGTCACGCACGCACGCACGCAAGCACACAAATGCAAAACTCGACCTATGAACAATCAGCCGTTGGTGGCAATGGCTCAATCCCTGCAGGACCTGTGACAGGATTCCAAGAGATTCAACTTCATCAAACGTGCCAACGGCGCGCTGTCTGCTGCCGAGGTCGCCACGGTGGGCGAGTTCGAGTACGAGAATGACTCTCTCTTTCTCGTCAAACAACTCGTGGCACCTAATAATATTCGGGCACTTTGAAAGCTTCTTCAGAATTCGAAATTCCGTATGAACCTCGGCCGCCTAAAACAAAGCGGTCGCCGCTGTGCGACGGCGTGCGCGCGATTGGTTGGCGCGCTTCCTCACCGACTCCGCACGCTCCGACGCGGTCGCTCCTACCGACATCTTTGCCGCGAATGATCTCCCGGTCACCTTCTCGCGACACTCGTACACCGAACCACTCATTCCACTAAACGGCGCAGAACACTTTAAAATTCGGCAACCTTAGAGGTGAGTTGTTCAACACAAATTTTGCGACATGTGGCGACTATCGACGTAGACTTCCTTTAAATTGGGCGACTATAGCGCTAGTGATTCAACTGAAATGCCCCTTTCGTATCGTATTTAAGAGATTTGCCAGCAAAAACCTTAAAAGCAGCTAGGTACGTAGCGCCCCGCAGTCACCGACCTCCCGATTTTGGTGCCGAGTATGTAGCGCTCAGTGAATCTGCCAGTCATTTGAGGCGAGCAGCCGGCATCGTCGGGCGCTGCGGACGTCGACTCAGCGGGCGGCGCCGAGGAGTTAGCCATGGGCGCGCCGTCCGTCGCTGTCTGAGTGGACGACAACGCGATCTGGTGGATTTCGGAGGAACGGACGTGCACCTCCTTAGGCGGATCTCGAGGCAGGCAGGCTGTCCGCGAGGAGCAGAACGGGCTGCCGACACAGGTGGTGGTCGACGCCGACGCGGAGGCCGCATTGCCGTGCCAGGAGACGACGGAGGCGCCGCCGGTGGGCGCGGGCCGTCGCTTGGCGAGCGTCGCGCGAGGCAGCGCGGTGCTGCACGTGACCGCGTCCTGGGCGGTAGAGTAGTCCGTGGCGCTGCTGCAGCCGCCTCGGTCGGGGCCAGAGCCCGCCGCCGCCACCGGGGCGCCACCCGCCGCCGCCGTCCCTCGGTGCGCTCCCCTGCACGAAGTCGACGCCGCGCACACTCATTGCCGACATTTTGGGGACGCACTCCGTCCTCTGCTTGAGCGTGTCCTCCATGTGGCACTCATCAGGCGACGCCGAGCGCGCCGTGGTCGCGCTCTCCTCTGCCGACGAACGCGCGGCCGACAACGGGACCCTGTCGACTCCGCAGCAGCCAGTGAGGTGGTGGTGGCCGGATCGTAGCGCCAGCGCGGTCCGTGTGCAGTCGCTGCGGGCGGTCTCGAAGTCGTCGTCTGCAACGGCCAGCGAACATTGGCGTTCGGGCACGCCTCGAAGCGCGCGTCGCCGCCGCTTGCCGTTGATAGCGGACGCAGTCGATGCGGACGGTCCTCGCAGCAGCTGCGCCGTGCGCAGACTGTCGGAGCTGGCAGTCGAGTCGGTGGCGGCGCAGCTGCTGGTCGTCGTCGAGGCGCTGGTCGCAGTCGGCGTCACAGGCGGCACTCCCTCCGAGCCGCAGTCGGAGCCAGTCGACGCCATCAGAGCCGACGACCGGCGACGACCACAGTTCTTCGATTGTTCTCGTCGACCCAAACGACTCTCCGTACCGTAAAATCGGTATTAAGGGCCGGATTGTTTAAGGGGGTGGGGGGGGGGGGCACAATAAATTCAGGGGCGCATATGAAATTCAATGGGTCTTAATGGGGGCTTTGAATAAAAGGGGGGGCGCTTAATTAGAGGGGGCGCGCAAATGACCGATTTTACGGTACGCGTCGTTAATTTTTACGCGTTGCCGCGCCCGCCGTACAATATGCGCACGCGCAATGCGCGCGCACTTTATCAACTCAGTATATACTACGAATAAACTGAAAGAAGTGTTTGTCCTAGAATAAATAGAAATTCAATCAAGCGCAACCATGCAACAGGAGCCATATCAATGCAACATCAACATTCTTGGGAATCCTGTTGTTGTAGTAGGAACCAACAAACAGAACTACTTGTATCTAAATGCAAAGTCCTTTTAAAACTACCGTAAACCTCCAATAGTGTCTCTGTCCAATATTGCCGAGCCAAAGGCTTAGGCGTTTGTTATAATCATCTTGGCCGTGTGCGTTGGACGATCCTTCGGTTCGGACCAATAATAGGGGGGGGGGGGTAATTTTTGTTGGACCAAAACAGTTGTGCATTTGCCGGTCTAAACGGGTACCGTCACGCAGCCAGCCGGACACCGTTTCAAACTGTTGCAAAAGTTAACCCCCCCCAATTGAAAAATCCTGCCGCGCCACTGAAGATTTCCGGTTTTTGGGGACAGAGTACAAAGCTGAGTGAAAGGGAGAGGTCGCGTTGAAGGTGGTGGGGTGGTGTGTTGCAGGTGTGTTCAGTGTTGTACCATTTTGTCTGGACGACGTGCCAGTGCCGTGCCAATCCGGTGATTCTGTTGATCAGGAGAATTTGCTGCAAGGGTGTCGCCTAACAACAATAATAGGGATGCGTGTAATCGGGTTTTTGAAGTGGGGGGGGGGGGGTTGGAGACCATTCTGGAGGGGGCGGTAAGCAGATTTGAAGGTGGAAAGGGTGTCTCAGAAAAAACTGTTCCTAAATGGTGTCGAAACAACAGCGTAGCCGAGTAAAAGGCAACCTCACCCACTTAAGAGGACCCAGAGAAACTTGCACCCGCGTGCAGAGGTACTCGGCAGTCATCAAAGGCAGATGCGGCTGTTTTCGATTTGCGTCCGCTTCCCTTTACCCCCGTTGCCTCGGCCTTCCCCAAGTGGGTCCCTTTACCCCCACCCCTTCCCCCCCCCCCCCGGCTTTATGCTATTTGGGCTATCAGTATCATCTATTTGGGCAAGAAACTAAATTTTTATTCAGACGTTACGGTATGTGCCCTAACGATATCATAATGCGTTGGAAACGATTCTAGAATTGGCTAATGGTACTGCCTTGAGTGATCATCACACCGATCATTGCAAAATATACGTACATACAACTATCATTGTATGAGTGTTGCTATCGTAGGATCGTGGTGGCTTGGCATCACATGACGCATTGTAGACGTGTCAGTGTGGCTTAACCTCAAGCATCTGATGGTGGAAGCGAGCGTGTTGCTGCTCCTCCACAGCCTCCAGTCTGGCTGCTGTCACCTGTCTTTCTCCTTGCAGAAAAGACACCTTTGTCTAGGAGCGAATAGCGACCGGTGCGACCAATTCTGTGCATTGAAAAAAAGCAGCGTGCGACGATGGCAAATGTCGATCATCGTCGCCAACAGCAGGGCCAACTGATCTGACCATAATTCTCGATGTCTTCTGGCATGTCGTATAGGTGCAACCGTGCAACATGCTGCTCGTGTGAAAAGTCGAGTGTTTCGTTGCAATGAGGACGTCCTTCTTGGCCACATAGAAGTTGGATTTCGCTTTGTGCCGCTCTTCCTGATCTGAAATCAAAATGCGAATTGGCGCAGTCCAGCCAAGCTCAAGTCGACGGCCGGGCTAAGCACGCATGGTGGCCGAGAAGAGAAGCGTCTGGCGCTGCTCGAGGCAGCAGGAGAAGATACTGCTCACGTTCGCCTAGAAGCACTGTACACACCCCTCGAGAGCGCGTCGCCCTTGTCGCCACGCCGCTCTCTCAACTAGCGAGACGAAATTATCTCAGTTGCTCCTCTATGATACATGCCGTAAATCCTCCAATACACCCCCCTCCAATAGTGCCCCCCTTCCAATAGTGCCCCCGGGTATGGCAAGGTTGAAATAATAGAGCCCCCCCCTCCAATAGTGCCCCCGGGGGTAAAGGTTATGTTGTGGCATGTGCCTTTTATGGGCAAAAATATAGTGGTAGGTACATGTACATCGTGTATACACACTACTACTAACCAATAATAGTACGTTTCTGCAACTATTAACGGTAAATCAACCATTAAATGTGGCAAAAGTGATCAAAATCACCGAAAAATCGGCAATTTACAGCGAAACTAGCATTACCATTCAAAATTTTTAGGTTGAAATAATAGAAGCCCCCCTCCAATAGTGCCCCCCCTCCTCCAATAGTGCCCCCGGGTAAGGAGAGGTTGAAAAAATAGTGCCCCGGGGCACTATTGGAGGATTTACGGTATGCCACGTATGACGGCAGAGCGTTCGTCCTAATCATCGGGTAACGACGGTTCACACTTAAAGAACTTGGTCTTTTTGGTGTTTCTGCCGAGCGAACTAGCGCTGAGCCAGAACTACTTCGATATGCGCTGCGTGCGGGCGGGGCGTAGAGGCTAGAGGGTATGACGACGGCCCTGGACGAAGGGAATGTTGACTTCCTGCTCCGGACAGAACACGACAAGTGACAGCACAACGTCCAACGTCTTGCTCGAGTCTGCAAACGCGTCGCGCCGCTCGCGTCCTGACAGCACGTCCAGCAAAGTCGATGGTTCGCGGACATCATATCATGGCTGTGGTGTTCTTGGAGCTTTAAACCTGGTGTGGCGCTCCGCGTCCGCATCCTCCTCCTGGAGCGTCTTCTCTGCTTTGATATTGGCAGTGGCGGTGAAGCGGGGCAGCAATTTGTACGTAAGATTATTATAGAATCGTTTTTACGCATTATGAGATCGTTGGGGCGCATACCGTAACGTCTGAATAAAAATTTAGTTTCTTGCCCAAATATATGATAGTGATAGCCCAAATAGCATAAAGCCCATTAACGTTTGAGTATTTTTGGTTCCGGGCGGATACGCCAAAGCGGTTGCGCCAAATGTGCCGATACGCCAAGGATGCGCCAAGGATACGCCAAAGTCTGAGTCTAGTGGCAAGCAGGGTTGCACAATTTAAAAAAAAAAGTTTTTTTTTTTAAAAAAAAAAAAAATTTTTTTTAAAAAAAAAAGTTGGATTTTTTTTTTTTAAATTAAAAAAAAATTTTCTGTGTTTTTGGGTAAAATTTAGCTTTTGAGTGGCAAAAAGGCGTTTAAATGGTGTTTAGATGGTACAATTAGTAGTTATTCATGCATAACCTTGCTTATTAGCACCAAAACCAATGTGGGGCCGGAGAGCGTGGGCGGGCTCGCGGTGGCGACAACACGCGACCCGGGCGCGAGTGCGTGCGTCGACCGCTCCGCCCTGTGGCTCGCGTGTGTGCGCAGGTCGAAGACAGCGGCCCTCGTCTGCCTCGACTGCGATTGGCCGTGGCTAGCAGCACCAGTCGAATCTCGAAACGGCGGGCTGGCGGCGCACCAACGTCGTCGTCGACTCTGAATCACTACAATGCTCGATCGGCTCTCAGGAGCGCGATGCTCCCGTTATTTAACAGAGGACTGCGAGCGAGCAGAGCAGCGTGTACTCCCTGTCGCTGTCAGCAGTTGGCGACGCGTGTCGAAGAGCAACCAGCGGCTGTGGCGTCTCGAGCGGCACTGGCGTCGTTTGTTGTGTGCAGCCGTGTGGTCGTGTGAGCGATGCGAGACCCGAGCAAAGCGGTTTGTCGCAACACGTCGCTGCACAGTCGCCACACGGGAGTCGGTCGGCGAATGCAGGAGAAAAGAGAGAAAAAGGGAAAGGGGGAAAAGCGACCGACTGACGATAGCACGGAGAAGTCGCCGGCGCAGCGCACTCTGCGTGGGCGTACGAAGGGGGGAAGGAGGGAAGGAGGGAAGAAGACAAAGAGATGCGAAGGTGGCGTGAGCGGTTGGCACGAGTACGCCACAGGTGCAAAGGGGGGGAAGGAAGGTCGTAAGTGCAAAGGCGACAGTTTGAACGTGCGCGCCGCTGCGGATGCGGTAGAACGAGCAGAGCGGGCGCACAGGGGGTCGGTACGAAGTATAGCGGAGAACAGCGCACCGAAATACGACCACCACACAAGCTCTTTTTGGGGTCCCCAACTGGTTCCCAACATAGTGCGATACCGTACACGACCATTTAGAGGCCGCGGCTTTGTCACCATTTGACTAAAACGATGCTAAATATGCTTCTAAAGGCTTTAGGGAAGCACTAGTACTTGTGTTTGACACTCTAATAGGCTAAAAGTATCTTATAGTACAGGTATTTGGCACCAATGATGGCTCCTAAGCCAATTTAAAAAAAAATTTTTTTTTTTAAAAAAAAATTTTTTTTTTTAATTTAAAAAAAAAACTTGAAATTTTTTTTTTATGCAACCCTGGTGGCAAGCTTGCATTCGCTATGAGACCTCAATAAATTTGAATTCGACTACGCTTGGACATGCCCAATATTAGCGCCTGTAATAACGACTGTGATACCTTGCTTGGTCCAAGGCACCTACACTGCGATAGCGAGGTTCCGCTACCACTGATAGGCTATCCCACCCGCGGACCTGGGGCGGCGATATCTACCTATCCCACTCACTCAACCAATATAACCTCGCGCCGAACCAAGAATCGACACTGAAGACTTCTCTTGATCGTGCTGATACGCGAAAGCTTTGGATCTTCTCCTAGCGGCTTCTTCTGATTTGGTCCGACGACGAACGAGGCGACACACAACACGACGAAGCGTTCACGTGACGTGCGATACTGTGCTGCGTAGGGACACGGTGGTGAAGAAGAGAAAGAGAGTGTTCAACGAACCAACCGCCGGCGAAACTCACAAACGACGTGCGCACCCGCCTGGCCTGGGCGTTGCCGCAACACACGATCCACACTGCTGCACCAGAGAGCCGGAGTGAAAACTCCAGACGCGCTCTCTACACTCTACCTAAGGCTCCAGGAAACTCAGTGCATCTCCGAGCCCGTAAAGCGAAGTAGAAGTGACTGACCCGTGGCAGGGATTCGAACTCAACCCTCCACAAGCACTCCACAAGCAAAGGCACCGTAATGGAACCATTCTAATCCATTCTGATCGAGGTACGGTGGGGGAAGGGAGGGTAAGCACCGTCGGGGAAAGGGTGGCAGCCTGTGCCCAAGATTACTGTAAAGAGACCGGTCTTACACGACTAAGGAGTCAGTACGATATGGAGCTTTAGAATTGTTCGAATTGAACTGCTATTCAGTTCGTGCTTCTGATTCGCAGTTCGCAGCGCTTCATCTGCAGTCGACGTGTTCACAGCTGACGTAGACGGCTTCCCAGACGGTCACCAAGCAGACGAGTCACTCGGCAAGCTCGATGACGCCGTTTTGACGACAGTTTCCGACCAGTCTTCCAGCGTTCGTTGTCGACAGGAGCTCAGTCGTTGACGATGTTGTCGTCGACGCTACTAGAGGGGCGAACGCCGGCCTCTGGCTCTGCCGCTTCGTCGATTTTGGTGGGCCTCCACAGGACGTAGACGCGGCGGACTGCAGCGCCATGTCGCCGAACGTATCGTCGCTACTGCTGCCGACGAACGCCACCGTAGACGGCACCGACTGCAGCGGCCACAGGTCGGCGTTAGAGTTGGGCGCGTATTTTTTCAAACGTATTTTTTCAAAAAAATACACGTATTTTTTTGAAAAAATACGTCGCTGCCTGTATCTTATTTTTAGAAGATACGGTCGTAGTCGTGATCGTAAGGTTATAGTAGTTAGTCGGAGTCGTAAACCTGTGTTTTGTTGAATCAACCTGCAATAGATAATAAAACATTTGTTGTTAATCAACAACATTGAACAACATTGGTAGGTAGACTTCTCACAAGACGAGTTTTTTACATCAGATTACTCTTACTACACTTAGGTTTTGCTTACAGTAGGTTTCGGACGCAGCGGACGCGGACCCAACAATTGGTTCTGCTAGCTTTTCCAATTGCTATCTCCTCTTCACGCCCTCAATTTTTGCATCGCGCCCTGTGTCGCGTTCTTAGCTCACTTTGTTGGATGCCAAATCTCCTGGTCGCTCAGTACTCCGCTTACCTGCCACTCACCCACCTCACACACACACACACACGTACGCACGCACACACACACACTCCTATACGTCCACTTGCGTGCTTGCGCAGTTTTGCAGTGTCTGAGCTACTGTATGTACCGATTTCTAAGCTTTGGACACTTCGCTGATGACTTACTATGATGTATGGTACATGTACATACGCACTCTTAAAAAATACAAAAGATACGTATTTTTTAAAAAAATACCGTATTTTTTCAAAAAAGTACGTCGGTCCATAGTCAAAACGTATTTTTCCCAACTCTAGTCGGCGTCAACGCGTCCGACGACAGTGGCGATGCTGCTACGGGCAGCGCAGGCGAGCGCCGCTGGCGGCGGCTGCGGCGGTGTTGGTGGCTGCGTAGTGGTTGCTGGCTGCCCCGGTAGTGCGGCTCATGACTTCCGACTTCTGCACCCTTTTTTTCGTTCGGTCCGTCTGTCGGCGTGTGGGTGATGAACTGACCACTTTTGTACGAGTGCGCCGGGCGATGCGGGAAATGTTTGCTTCGCACCACCGCCGGCCAATCCGTGAAAGCATTCCGTCGGTTTGCCATTTCAAAGTCAAACGTGAAAACGTTGAGTCCCTCGGGCTGTGCCTCTTCGAGTTTTTTGAGAGACGTGGCGAGCCGGGACTGGTCAGACTCCTGCGGGGACCCGAACGTCTCGACGTGCAGTTCGTGAGCGTAACTGTGCGCACCGCGCAACAGCACGTGGATGTCCTCCGGTCTCGACCCAGTCGCACTTAGAGCGTGCTTAGAGACATGGCTCGCCCAAGCGTCCTCACTCGTCAGCTCGTTGCCCTGGCCGTCCAACGGCACCAACTGGGGACACAGGTACTCGCAAATGGCGTCGAGGAGCTCTCGTTGGAAGACCTTTCGGCGTTCCTTTTTCACAGGTTCGGGGTCACTGTCATCCGGGCGAGGAGGCACGGGACGTCTGGCCGGACGGCCGTCGTCGCCGCCGCCGTCGCTAGCGCCCGAGGCACCTGCGCCGGCGCCCTGCTGCTGCGCGTGACTTTCCGCCGAAGCGGTCCCAGGAGGTTCGCGCAACAACAGGTCCTCCTCCGCGTCCGTGTCGATCGTAATCTCGCGGTTCTCCATACTCGTGTCAACGGCCAAACAATCCTCAATCGCCACACCAGCACGACGCGACACAGCGTAATCACAATGGGCCTCCCGCTCGCGGGCGTCGCGACGCTTGGTCGCTTTGACGACGGCCAGCTGAGCCTTCTCCAGGTTGCCCTGGAAGGCTCGCTGCTTGTACAACATCTGTTTACGCATTTTGTCACGCATGGGCCCAGTAATGCCAGCCAACGGGGGTCGCGTGAGACCGCCCGTCGCCACCTGGCGACTGGTGCGCAGCGCGTCCCGACGCGCCGTCATCACGTTAGCGCGCTCGGCCGCGCGGGCCCTTTGCATTTTCTCGTCAATCAATTTACTGATCTCGACATCAATCTCCTTCCAGTTGACCATTCCACACTCCTTCCAGGCTGTTCGGGTTTCGGCGGGTCACACACCTTACACAACGGCCGATCCATGTCCTCCTGGCGAATCAAACAACGAGTACAGAACGCAATGCCACAGCCCTCGGTAATGCACAAGCGAGGGGTGTTGGTGGTGAAACGACCACACAGGCAATGGTGTTGGCCTTCCGCATGTCGTGCAATGGGCGACGGGGCGGACGAGGTACTGGGACGCTCGTCCTGCGTTGAAGCCATGTCACACCACAGTCACAATCACCAAAAAGTCACAAGTCACAAGACGACACAAGTCACCGCTGTGTATGGAAAGACAACACAGGAAGGTACACCGTATCCTTTGGCCAACAGACCGACACGGTACACCACAGACTTGGATACTGTAACCAAACAAAATTTCGAACAGTACGACACCAAAATATCAGGACGCAAGAAAATTACAATTCTGTGATTCCCCAAGAATTTCCAACACTTCCCATGCGGGTTTAAGATACTTATTTTTTGTTTTTTTAAATTATATATATTTTTTTATTCTTTAATTTTATTTTTATTAATGATATAATACTATATATTTACTAAATTTAATTTTAATATTTATATATATCTCAAAGGAAGTATATATAAAAAAAAAATCTTTTTTATATATATAAAATAAAAAAAAAAAAATTGTGTTTTTAAAAATCAAATCTATTTAATAAAATACGGGGTGGGGGGGGGGGGGGGAATATAAAATTTTTATTTTTTAAATTAAATTTTTTTTTTTTTTTTAAAAAAATTTTTATTTTTAAATTTTTTTTTTTAAAATTTTAATTTTAAATTTTTCTTTTCTCCTCTTAATTAAATACCCCCCCCATTTCCAAATTAATAATATAATTTAATTTCTAAATCTCGGAGGAAATTTTTTATTAAAATTTTTTTAAATTTAGAAAAATAAGTTAATGAAAATTTGGATTTAACATAATTCTTTCTCCTATTTCTTCCTCGTTTGCTTGCCTCCGCCCTGGCTGCCACCCACTTTCGCCCCTCGCCTACCCCCAAGTCAGCTATGGGGCGATCGCCCCTTTCGCCCCCCTAGATCCGCCCTTGTTCCCTGTCGACAAAATGTCGACAATGCCAAAAAATTTGAGGGAAAAGTGGGATAGAAAGACCAAAAGGGAAGCAAACAAAGAGGGAAAGACCACAGCAGGAGGCGCAATACTCACACAGAGGGAGAGAAAGGCCAACTACCGGGCAACGAAGGGAAAAGAGGGGAAAAATTCGGAAAAAAAATTCGGGGGCCAAAAGTCCGACCTGGGGGGACCAAATATAAGAAGGTAGGAAGGAAAATAGCCACCACTGTGATACCTTGCTTGGTCCAAGGCACCTACACTGCGATAGCGAGGTTCCGCTACCACTGATAGGCTATCCCACCCGCGGACCTGGGGCGGCGATATCTACCTATCCCACTCACTCAACCAATATAACCTCGTGCCGAACCAAGAATCGACACTGAAGACTTCTCTTGATCATGCTGATACGCGAAAGCTTTGGATCTTCTCCTAGTGGCTTCTTCTGATTTGGTCCGACGACGAACGAGGCGACACACGACATGACGAAGCGTTCATGTGACGTGCGATACTGTGCTGCGTAGGGACACGGTGGTGAAGAAGAGAAAGAGAGTGTTCAACGAACCAACCGCCGGCGAAACTCACAAACGACGCGCGCACCCGCCTGGCCTGGGCGTTGCCGCAACACACGATCCACACTGCTGCACCAGAGAGCCGGAGTGAAAACTCCAGACGCGCTCTCTACACTCTACCTAAGGCTCCAGGAAACTCAGTGCATCTCCGAGCCCGTAAAGCGAAGTAGAAGTGACTGACCCGTGGCAGGGATTCGAACTCAACCCTCCACAAGCACTCCACAAGCAAAGGCACCGTAATGGAACCATTCTAATCCATTCTGATCGAGGTACGGTGGGGGAAGGGAGGGTAAGCACCGTCGGGGAAAGGGTGGCAGCCTGTGCCCAAGATTACTGTAAAGAGACCGGTCTTACACGACTAAGGAGTCAGTACGATATGGAGCTTTAGAATTGTTCGAATTGAACTGCTATTCAGTTCGTGCTTCTGACTCGCAGTTCGCGGCGCTTCATCTGCAGTCGACGTGTTCACAGCTGACGTAGACGGCTTCCCAGACGGTCACCAAGCAGACGAGTCACTCGGCAAGCTCGATGACGCCGTTTTGACGACAGTTTCCGACCAGTCTTCCAGCGTTCGTTGTCGACAGGAGCTCAGTCGTTGACGATGTTGTCGTCGACGCTACTAGAGGGGCGAACGCCGGCCTCTGGCTCTGCCGCTTCGTCGATTTTGGTGGGCCTCCACAGGACGTAGACGCGGCGGACTGCAGCGCCATGTCGCCGAACGTATCGTCGCTACTGCTGCCGACGAGCGCCACCGTAGACGGCACCGACTGCAGCGGCCACAGGTCGGCGTTAGAGTTGGGCGCGTATTTTTTCAAACGTATTTTTTCAAAAAAATACACGTATTTTTTTGAAAAAATACGTCGCTGCCTGTATCTTATTTTTAGAAGATACGGTCGTAGTCGTAATCGTAAGGTTATAGTAGTTAGTCGGAGTCGTAAACCTGTGTTTTGTTGAATCAACCTGCAATAGATAATAAAACATTTGTTGTTAATCAACAACATTGAACAACATTGGTAGGTAGACTTCTCACAAGACGAGTTTTTTACATCAGATTACTCTTACTACACTTAGGTTTTGCTTACAGTAGGTTTCGGACGCAGCGGACGCGGACCCAACAATTGGTTCTGCTAGCTTTTCCAATTGCTATCTCCTCTTCACGCCCTCAATTTTTGCATCGCGCCCTGTGTCGCGTTCTTAGCTCACTTTGTTGGATGCCAAATCTCCTGGTCGCTCAGTACTCCGCTTACCTGCCACTCACCCACCTCACACACACACACACACGTACGCACGCACACACACACACTCCTATACGTCCACTTGCGTGCTTGCGCAGTTTTGCAGTGTCTGAGCTACTGTATGTACCGATTTCTAAGCTTTGGACACTTCGCTGATGACTTACTATGATGTATGGTACATGTACATACGCACTCTTAAAAAATACAAAAGATACGTATTTTTTAAAAAAATACCGTATTTTTTCAAAAAAGTACGTCGGTCCATAGTCAAAACGTATTTTTCCCAACTCTAGTCGGCGTCAACGCGTCCGACGACAGTGGCGATGCTGCTACGGGCAGCGCAGGCGAGCGCCGCTGGCGGCGGCTGCGGCGGTGTTGGTGGCTGCGTAGTGGTTGCTGGCTGCCCCGGTAGTGCGGCTCATGACTTCCGACTTCTGCACCCTTTTTTTCGTTCGGTCCGTCTGTCGGCGTGTGGGTGATGAACTGACCACTTTTGTACGAGTGCGCCGGGCGATGCGGGAAATGTTTGTTTCGCACCGCCGCCGGCCAATCCGTGAAAGCATTCCGTCGGTTCGCCATTTCAAAGTCAAACGTGAAAACGTTGAGTCCCTCGGGCTGTGCCTCTTCGAGTTCTTTGAGAGACGTGGCGAGCCGGGACTGGTCAGACTCCTGCGGGGACCCGAACGTCTCGACGTGCAGTTCGTGAGCGTAACTGTGCGCACCGCGCAACAGCACGTGGATGTCCTCCGGTCTCGACCCAGTCGCACTTAGAGCGTGCTTAGAGACATGGCTCGCCCAAGCGTCCTCACTCGTCAGCTCGTTGCCCTGGCCGTCCAACGGCACCAACTGGGGACACAGGTACTCGCAAATGGCGTCGAGGAGCTCTCGTTGGAAGACCTTTCGTCGTTCCTTTTTTACAGGTTCGGGGTCACTGTCATCCGGGCGAGGAGGCACGGGACGTCTGGCCAGACGGCCGTCGTCGCCGCCGCCGTCGCTAGCGCCCGAGGCACCTGCGCCGGCGCCCTGCTGCTGCGCGTGACTTTCCGCCGAAGCGGTCCCAGGAGGTTCGCGCAACAACAGGTCCTCCTCCGCGTCCATGTCGATCGTAATCTCGCGGTTCTCCATACTCGTGTCAACGGCCAAACAATCCTCAATCGCCACACCAGCACGACGCGACACAGCGTAATCACAACGGGCCTCCCGCTCGCGGGCGTCGCGACGCTTGGTCGCTTTGACGACGGCCAGCTGAGCCTTCTCCAGGTTGCCCTGGAAGGCTCGCTGCTTGTACAACATCTGTTTACGCATTTTGTCACGCATGGGCCCAGTAATGCCAGCCAACGGGGGTCGCGTGAGACCGCCCGTCGCCACCTGGCGACTGGTGCGCAGCGCGTCCCGACGCGCCGTCATCACGTTAGCGCGCTCGGCCGCGCGGGCCCTTTGCATTTTCTCGTCAATCAATTTACTGATCTCGACATCAATCTCCTTCCAGTTGACCATTCCATACTCCTTCCAGGCTGTTTGGGTTTCGGCGGGTCACACACCTTACACAACGGCCGATCCATGTCCTCCTGGCGAATCAAACAACGAGTACAGAACGCAATGCCACAGCCCTCGGTAATGCACAAGCGAGGGGTGTTGGTGGTGAAACGACCACACAGGCAATGGTGTTGGCCTTCCGCATGTCGTGCAATGGGCGACGGGGCGGACGAGGTACTGGGACGCTCGTCCTGCGTTGAAGCCATGTCACACCACAGTCACAATCACCAAAAAGTCACAAGTCACAAGACGACACAAGTCACCGCTGTGTATGGAAAGACAACACAGGAAGGTACACCGTATCCTTTGGCCAACAGACCGACACGGTACACCACGGACTTGGATACTGTAACCAAACAAAATTTCGAACAGTACGACACCAAAATATCAGGACGCAAGAAAATTACAATTCTGTGATTCCCAAGAATTTCCAACACTTCCCATGCAGGGGCGGATCTAGGAATTTTTGGCTAGGGGGGCGAACGAACCCAGCACAGCCCATCGGGTCGGACCGACCACTATTACACCTAGGTAGCAGTGGCGTCTATTTTGGGAGCCAGGATTTTATTTCGGGAACGGAGTAAAAATGGTTCCCAGAACTTACGTCCTCTCTTGCTATTTAGGGCCCCACCAACTTTTCGCGCGTTTCGCATAGACACTTTTAGATTGTGTAAGATTGACTGCGTAAAGACTGCTGCTACATACATAGCTAACTACTTAGTTTCTAAACGACAAAAACTGTTGAATCTAATTTGCATACATAGACCTATCATGTCGTCACGTCTCTACAGTACGCACCACACGCCACCAAGGTATGGCGAGATCGTCGTAAAAGATACGAAGCAATCCAAAGGTCCGCTGCTGTATACCTGTGTAACTAAAACTTTAAAAAAAAGTAAAAAAAAAACAGTGTTTGTGGAGTTGCACTCGCAAAAATTCCGCCTCAGGCAAAATTTTCTAGTTTTGGCACCACATACCATACATGTAACTGGGGGGGGGGGGGGCTGGGGGGGGGGGGGGGGGGTTGCCCGCCCCCCAGCCAGAATTTTACCCCTACCCAGCCCCCCCCCCCCAGACCCCCCCCCCAGAATTTTCCTGAAGTTTTCCAACTTGCCAACAATTGTACAAAGTAGTGTACTTTTTGCCTTTCTCAGTGTATTTTGGCCTTAAAACAGCTAAATAACGCTATTTATAGCCTATTTTAAGGCATATTTTACCTATTTTTGACTGAAAAGTGCCTATTTAGACACTATTTTGGAACATTTTTTTCCCTTCTGGGACCCCCTCCCTCTTCAAATCTGAGTACCCCCCCCCCCCGCCCCCCCCCCCCAGAAGTCTCTCAGACCCCCCCCACTTCAAAAACCCGGTTACATGTATGCCACATACGTTCTGAAAGTGATATAAGTTGTGTAAGGTTTTCTACCAAATTAACTGCGCCGCAGGCGAAAATTTTGTCATTTCTGTTGCTCAAGGCATTCTAAGAATGCCAGGATTTGATTCTTTTTCCTTAAAATTGATTGTAACTGGCGAAGAATATAATACTACCTGGACCAAGGGTGAGTTGTGCGCTCACCAAAGCGTTGCAGGCAAAAATTTAGCGTGTATGGGTGCATTTTCTCACAGACATCTGCAAAACCTTCCTGGTCTGCCTGCTCGCGCTTGCCCTTCGCATCACCTACTGCCCACCCTTCGCCCCTCGCCTACTTGCTTGCCCTCCGCCCCTGGCCTGCCACCCACCTTTCGCCCCTCGCCTACCCGCCCGCCCGGCAAGCAATCCGTCCAGCTATGGGGGCGATCGCCCCTTTCGCCCCACCCTAGATCCGCCCTTGTTCCCATGCACCTGTCGACAAAATGTCGACAATGCCGAAAAATTTGAGGGAAAAGTGGGATAGAAAGACCAAAAGGGAAGCGAATAAAGAGGGAAGCACCACAGCAGGAGGCGCAACACTCTCACAGAGGGAGAGAAAGGCCAACTACCAGGAAACGAAGGGAAAAGAGGGGAAAATTTCGGAAAAAAAATTCGACCAGCGGTCGGGGCCAAAAGTCCGACCTGGGGGGACCAAATATAAGAAGGTAGGAAGGAAAATAGCCACCACTGTGATACCTTGCTTGGTCCAAGGCACCTACACTGCGATAGCGAGGTTCCGCTACCACTGATAGGCTATCCCACCCGCGGACCTGGGGCGGCGATATCTACCTATCCCACTCACTCAACCAATATAACCTCGTGCCGAACCAAGAATCGACACTGAAGACTTCTCTTGATCGTGCTGATATGCGAAAGCTTTGGATCTTCTCCTAGCGGCTTCTTCTGATTTGGTCCGACGATGAACGAGGCGACACACAACACGACGAAGCGTTCACGTGACGTGCGATACTGTGCTGCGTAGGGACACGGTGGTGAAGAAGAGAAAGAGAGTGTTCAACGAACCAACCGCTGGCGAAACTCACAAACGACGTGCGCACCCGCCTGGCCTGGGCGTTGCCGCAACACACGATCCACACTGCTGCACCAGAGAGCCGGAGTGAAAACTCCAGACGCGCTCTCTACACTCTACCTAAGGCTCCAGGAAACTCAGTGCATCTCCGAGCCCGTAAAGCGAAGTAGAAGTGACTGACCCGTGGCAGGGATTCGAACTCAACCCTCCACAAGCACTCCACAAGCAAAGGCACCGTAATGGAACCATTCTAATCCATTCTGATCGAGGTACGGTGGGGGAAGGGAGGGTAAGCACCGTCGGGGAAAGGGTGGCAGCCTGTGCCCAAGATTACTGTAAAGAGACCGGTCTTACACGACTAAGGAGTCAGTACGATATGGAGCTTTAGAATTGTTCGAATTGAACTGCTATTCAGTTCGTGCTTCTGATTCGCAGTTCGCGGCGCTTCATCTGCAGTCGACGTGTTCACAGCTGACGTAGACGGCTTCCCAGACGGTCACCAGCAGACGAGTCACTCGGCAAGCTCGATGACGCCGTTTTGACGACAGTTTCCGACCAGTCTTCCAGCGTTCGTTGTCGACAGGAGCTCAGTCGTTGACGATGTTGTCGTCGACGCTACTAGAACGGGCGAACGCCGGCCTCTGGCTCTGCCGCTTCGTCGATTTTGGTGGGCCTCCACAGGACGTAGACGCGGCGGACTGCAGCGCCATGTCGCCGAACGTATCGTCGCTACTGCTGCCGACGAGCGCCACCGTAGACGG